>SKCR01037477.1:0-68618 GCA_019454045.1 Zanthoxylum bungeanum
ATATAATTTGGTTTTGGTCGTCCAGGGCTTTAACAGGTTCTGTGTACGCCTCTTCTGGGGATGTTGATAATCGTAGTGTATTGGGTTTGATTCGAGATGGAAGTATCACTCCAGTCATAGTGGAGATGATGATCACGTAGGATACGGAACTTGTTCTCTTATAAATGCTGCAGCTACTCGGAATATTATGACTAGGTCATGTTTATCCAATTATAGAAACTTAATTTGATGAATATATTTTCCTCCACTATAAAAATATATAATAAATATAAATAAATAAATTTTCCCTCACCTTTCGGTGAAAGGTTGAGGATTTATCAAGCATGCAAATGCTATGACAAAATAAGTAAGGAAAAAAAGTGGAGATTTCTTCAATTGCAAGCGAGAGGTTCCGAACACCTCTATGAATAGAGGTGTTCAACACCTTAGAAATTTAGTATGATTTCCACATTCTCTCCGAAAATTTATGGAGTTTTCAGCTCTTATGCGTTTTATTTTTTAAAAAACTTTTTTATAATTTCTTTTTCTTTCAGTAATAAACTTATGAGTATTTTTATTCAAATCATGAGTAGCTAATTTCATTTTGCTAAGGTAAAGGGTGAAATTTTTAATATAAAATATACATTAATCTTATTTATATTATAATATATAAATTGTATTCTAATTAATATTTAATTTAAATATGGATTAATTATTGACGAACTTTATTACCACATATATGACTGGTTTTATTTATTTGACATAATTGAGTATCTGACTGGACTTATTATAGACAAATGCTATTACTGCCTTTATGACTGGTTTTATTTGTTTTGGCATAATTAATTATGAAATAAATTAACTGGGTAATATTGACAATTTATATATTATAAAAAGTAAGATTTCTAAATTTGAAATATTAAATCCTCTAGCCCCAATATTTTATTTTATTATTGTAGTTTAATTTAAAATTTTCAATCACTTCAAACAATTCATTTTTTTACTCGAATTATTATTTTATCCTATTAAATTTATTTCCTGCAGATCGATCCCAAACTTCTAGGTTATTTTAATACTTCGACACTCTTATACTTGAGAGTAAAGAATAACTTTATGAGTGTGTCAATGAGCTTGAAGCTGGACGAACCTGTGATGGTGAACCTTATTCAGGTCGTGAGTATCAAGATACTTAGCTTAGGCCTTCTTTAGTTTAGTTATTTTTTAGTTATTGTAGTTTTATTTAGGGCTTGGCATTTGTTTTAATTCGGTCATTTATTTATGTTTGGCTTTTGGGAATTAGGTTAACCGTGCATGGGTTTACACGTGGGGTTAGCTTAGGTTAGTTTTAAGATACACGCATGTTGGCGTGTGGGTAGTTGAGTATTTTTATAATTTGTGGGTTAGAGTTTTGGTGAAAGTTTCCTTATAAAAGGCTAACTTTTACTCTGTTTTACACGGACACATCTTTTAATAAAAATACATTATATCCGTAAGCGTTGAGTAACCCTCAACTTGTTCTCACTGATTTTGGCTTATCAAAGGTTTGCTAACCCTTTGTGGTGCCCACATTAGCACTCTAGGTTTCTATTGCTTGTTCTTCAGAGGTTTAGGGTTTCAACTGAAATGTCTTGCTTTTTTTTTTGGAATGATCTCAGTCTTGTGTGGGTTTGCTTGGCTTGTTCTAGACAAGTTCTCATCATTGTCTGATTCTTTAAGATGCAGAATCGTTTTTTAATTGAGAATGTTTTTCTGGGTAAAAATAGGTTCGAGTTCGACTAGCCAATTCTAGGGTCCATATCTTTATCAATTTTAATCCAACTTAAACAAATGATATATTGAATTAAGATTACATGTCCTAGTTTTTAAAAACATCTTAGAACACGCCATTATCAATTTTGTACAATAAGATATTAAGGCCCAAAATTAGAAGAAAAACATTTTTTGTAAAATTAAAAGCATAATGTATTTTCTTTATTTTTCATGCATCATCATGCATTTTTGTGTAATCTAACTAGAATACATGTATTATAACTTTGATACCAATATCGGGAAACATCATCCCTAATATTTCCATGAAACAAATTTATAATGTCCACTTAGGATCTAACCATACATGTTTACTAGTTATAAATTTTTCACAACATGTTGAATAAATCTAAGTTTTTCACAACACATTTGCATACCTTACTTTCTTATAGAGATGTCCTTTAATAAAATTTAATTGATTGTTTTTTCTCAATGATAAATGCTCATATTTATAGGAGGGGAAGTCAAGTAACTACAACCGTCACATGCATGGCTTCCTATTCACTCATGCACTAGGAAGCAAACATTAAGTATTATGTAATCACATGTATTTGGAAGTTTTGATTACTATGTAATCACATGCATTTGAATATTTTGATTATCATTTAATCGCATGCATTTGGTAGTTTAATGACTTCCTCTAACCCCTACAAAAATATTACCATTATTGATGTACCACATATTCCCATTAATATTTTCTAAATGTTATTTTCTAACATTTCTAAAACAATTCAATTTCATGAAAGTGATAAAAACAGTCATCATAGCAACGGCTTCTACAAACACGTGCGGTTAACGCCCCAAAACCGCCTCGTTTCCCAATCAAACCCAAACATTCAAAGTCCGCACGTGCGGCAAACCTCTAGTTAAAATCTAACCCTAGTTAAGGAAATTAAAAAAAATAAGAAATAAAGAATATATCCTTTTTTGTTTTGTCAAATTGATATCGATATTGTAGCGGGAAGCGAAGCAGCAATGGCTGCTAAGAAAATTATGGAAGAAGCTTGATCGATGATGTTCAGCTAGGGGAAGCATGAACAACAGGTGTCGCTTGAGTACATGAATGGAGTTTGGCTCAAAACCTACAGAAAAGATTTGTTAATTTCCGACATTTCTTCACAAGAGCTTCCAATTAGAATCGCTAGACTAGCAATTGAGCTCGAAACCCTCCTTATGTACTGCTTTTCTGAGAAGCCTGCCGTTCTAAAGTGAATATAATTTTTCAATTTTCACATATATTCTTTTTTTTGTTTATTTTAATATTTGTTTTGACTGGATTAACGAAAGTTGATTCACTTTAATTTTGTTGACGGTGGATTTTGGTCTCAGGGTAATATGGGAATATCACCTCCGAGGGAATCCTCCTTCAACTGTGAATTTGTTTGGTTATGGGGGACCAAAAGCAAATTTAGCGGAAAACAAGAAAATACGCCAATCAGACAAGGTGATTTAACGTGGTTCGGTGGATTTTTGGGATCCGACCTACGTCCACGGAAAGAACAGGGTGGTGCTCTTTATTACTCCAATACACTTCTCAGGCCTCTCTTTCGCTCTTACAGATTGGAACTTTACAATTCGAATCTTTCACTCTTGTGATGATTTTTAGATGTCCCTTTACACATGCCCTGCCCTCCTATTTATAATAACAGAATTTAGACTCCTTTTCCTACAAGGCTTCCTAGTTGAGCCAATCTCCTTTTCTTACAAGGTTTCCTAATTTCAAGTCACCTTTACTCTCCTTTTTTCCTATCAAAATACTAATTCCACCAGTTTTCCCCCGTGATAGTAGGATAATTTTGTCTCATTATCCGAAAAGATAGGATGCTCTTTCTTCCTGAACACGCCTTGCTACTGGTCGGCATGCATGAGGTCGGTCATGGCGATCCTTCTATGCTGAGAGTGTCTTTGCCGCCCTCTGTAATGCTTAGTCATCTGTACCAAAGTGGTCTCGGTCCTGATCCATAATGTGGTCGGTCTTTTCATAATGTGGTCGGTCTGACCATAAGTGGTCGGTCTGACCATGAAGTCAACCAGAGAACGGAAATTACCCCTATGCCCTTGTCGTGCTGGCTCAAATACTGTGAATACCGTAATGCTTAAAAAACACCATCAACATCTGTCCCCTAGTTCTCGGTTCCAACGAGTATGTGAGTTGGTGCCGGGAACTATAGGAAGAGGGTGTGCTGACTGTCCCTGTAAGTAGTCGTCCCAGAATACAAAAAAGGAATTTTTCTTTGCCGCTCCATTCGTCTTTCCTCGAGACGCACAACCGTCACGTCTTCTTAAATGCCCATCAAATCAACTTTAGGGTTTCTTCTAACTTTCGACACTTGTCGAAAATCCGCCGGGTTCCCGCTAAAACTGACGGCGATATACACCCCAGGGCGACTATAAGAGAACGAGGGTTTCACTGTTCCATTTTTTCGGCAATTTCTTCTTCTCTTCTGCAATTTCCCTTACAATCTTTTTAACTCCGTTTTCCCGGACCCAATTGCTGTCTTTATTTTCTCTTCCTCGCCGAGCACCTAAGGAACGAGCATCTCCACAGCGAATAGCTTCTTGCTTTTGAGAAAAACAAGTAAGTCTTCTGAGTGATCTCTCTTCTCTTGTTGTGTTTTGTGATTTCGTTTGCTTGTTTTGCTTAGGTAGAGACTTGTAGTTTTGCTGGGTCTTTGCTTTTAGGGCACTTCTTTAGAGACTTTATGTTTAGTTTAGCACGGGTACCGTGGGTAGCTTCTCGTAGACTGATTCTCCCTCCTTCTCTGTTTTTCTGGGTGTCAGGGATGTCTGATGGTAATTCTTCATCTGAGAGGCCTGTCAAAATCTCAACTCCCCCTGCTGAAGAGCTTTCCTCGGGCTCAGGGGCGCCTAGTGTAGAAGATCTTGATACTACCCCCACTCCTTCCGAGGTCGAGAATGACTCCTATCATCAGAGGGTTCCTCGGAAGGACCCAGAGCCCGGGGAGCTTGGGTCGTCGGCTTTGGATATGAATCGTCCTTCTAAGATAACTGAGGATGACCTGGCGCTGTTGCGACAACGATACAGCATTCCAATAGATATTGCTCTTGAAGTTCCTGGCCCAATGGATCGTGCCAGTCAGCCTGACGAGGGCTCGGTGGCACTTCTTCCTATTTTCTTCGAGTGTGGGCTACGTCTGCCGATGCAGCGTTATTTTGCTTGGATGCTTGCTGAGATGGAGATTGCCCCTTGCCAATTAAGTTTGAATAGTTGGAGGATTGTGGCCGGTATATACGTGGTTTGGCATCGGGCAGGTTTGGGTGTCCCTTGCTTGGAAGAAGTGAAGAGGCTATATCGTTTGAAATCCAACCCAAAGACTCATTATGGTTGGTATTACCTCTCTGCCTATGACAGCTCGTCCAATCTCGTCCAGAAACTTCCTGACTCTAACAAGAATTTTAAGGACTTTTGGTTCTGGGCTACTGGGGATTGGGGTCGGGTCCTGAGATCGTTTGAGGAGGATGTCTCGGTTCCAGACGTCTTTCGGGCTGGAGGTTAGGAGTCTGACACCCTTTCATTTCTTTCTTTGTTCCCGTTCTCTAGTTTCTTTTAGGTTTTTAACTTCTCTGGTTCCTCCCAGCTTGTTGGCGAGATGCTCCCAAGGTTTCTCGTCAAGTCCGGAGGCGGGTACATTGGGCTCGGAGGTATGCTGCTCATTGGAAGGAGTTGGTTAATGATGGGGCCTTTGTCGATTCGGGCCTTATTCGGGTCGCCCCTCCGGAGGCCTCGGGTCGGATTGGTGGAGGTCTGCTGGATGCTTTGTCTTCCTTGTTTGTTTGTTTTGATGTCTTTCTTTCTTGTTTTTTCTCTTCTGTTCATACGCTCTGGTTTTGACTTATTTTCTCTGCCCCCTTTTTTTGTAGGCATGTCGAAGAGGCCGAAATTTCTCGAGAAGTTGGCCGGCACTGTGAAGAAGGCCGGTCATTCTGATGCTGAAGCTTCTCGGGCTCGGGTTGATCTTGCTGAGAACATATCTCCTGGACAAGTCCAAACGAGTGCTCGGGGACTACCCTCGCCTTCTGGTGGACAATCATCAGGATCCGCTCATCTGGCCAGTCCGCCGAAGCCTCCTAGGAAGAGGAGGCGTCAGTTCGGGACCGAGGAGGCCGAGTTGGCCCAGGAGGGAGAGATCGAAGGAGCTGCTTTGGTCAAGAAGAAAGACATTCGCAGGGGAAGAAGTCCTCTGATAGTTCCTCCAAGAAACGGAAGGGCCCTGTGGTTCTCGGGATGGATGACTTGGGAGAGGGCGTCCGGGAGGCTACTTCTCACCTATTGCCGGCTTTTAATGAACTGGCCGAGGTGGTTCCCCCGGAGGAGGTCTCGAGGTACGAGGACGTATCTCCTGAAGGCGTTGTGGCTGAGATGAGTTCTCAGATGGCCAAGGTATTTTCACTCTCCTTCTCGGTTTTTTGGATTCTGGTTCTTTCTTTTCTTGTTTTAACTTCTTCCTTCCTTTTTGTGTGCAGGCCAACTACCTTATGGCCAAGAACAAGGGCTTCTTCTGACCCTGCTGTCCGAGGGCGGTCTGGCCCAGAGGCTCCAAAATCGTCTCTCCGAGGTGGAGGCAAAATTGGCTGATCGGGAAGAGGAGATCAAGAATCACGAGGCGGCCGCTGTTGAGAATTTCAAAACGAACAAGGCTCTCAAAGCAGCTGCCGTGGTAGAAAGGAAACTTGCTGATAGTATCCGGGAGGACCTGAAGGCTGCCCAATCCGAAATTGGGGTCTTGAGGGGGAAGGTGGCCAGTTGAGGCCAAATTGAAGAGCAAAGATGAGGAGGTTGCTCGGGTCCGGGACAGTCTTGAGAGGAAGAAAACTGAGCTCGAGGAGAGGGAGATTGATCTTGAGGAGAGAGAGATCGAGCTGGAAAAGAGAGAGGCTGATCTTGAGGCCGAGAAGGAGGCCATCCGTCTCGAGGGAGTTGGCGACTGTGCCGAGATGATACCGATGGTGCTGCCGAGCCTGAATATGGACCCTATCTACGCGGCCATCAGTTACTGCAAGGGGGACATTTCTGAGGACGAGTTTCGAAAGTGGATCCCTCCTCCACCTGAGGAGGTGATGGATCCCGCCCCCATCTCGGTCGTTCCGGCTCCCGAGGTTCCTCCTGAAGAAGGATCGGAGGTTCCTGCCGTGGACGAGGACTGCCTTGAGATCCCTCCTCCTGATGCCGAGGTTGCAGCTCCTCCTCCTGATGCCGAGCCGCCCCTTCCGCCATCTGAACCAACTGAGGAAGAAAATCTTGCCCCTGCGCGGGATGCATGAGAAAGGGTAACCCTACCGGGGCCCTATGTACACTTGGAAACTTTTTGTAATAATATTACAATCTTGTATTCGTATACATTTATGCATTTATGTCTATTTACTTTTTTTTCTTCTTCTCCTTTTATGCTCCTTGTCATCCTTGTAATTTTTTAAGGCCCATCAGGGGTTAGCATGAGTTAGAGGGGTCTGGATTGACCCCGGGAAGGGTAAGGCATCTGAACCTGGGGAAAAGTTATGTCCCCGGTTCGCAGAGCTGCTCCGGTGGGGCGTAGCTTGTCTCTGAGCCGGGCGCTCGACTTAGTTTCTGGGGGAATGTCACCTCCCCAGACCAAAGCGGTTGATTCGGTGGGACGTAACCCGACCCCGAGTTATCCAATGTCCTGGGGGAATGTTACGTCCCCAGTCTAGAAGGTAGACTCGGTGGGATTGCCCGACCTCGAGCCGTTCCAATCACTCGGTCCTGGGGGAATGTTACGTCCCCAGTCCAAAGGGCAGACTCGGTGGGACATCGCCCGACCCCGAGCTGTTTCAATCACTTGGCCCTGGGGGAATGTTACGTCCCCAGTCCAAAGGGCAGACTCGGTGGGACATCGCCCGACCCCGAGCTGTTTGGCCCTGGGGGAATGTTACGTCCCCAGTCCAAAGGGCAGACTCGGTGGGACATCGCCCGACCCCGAGCTGTTTCAATCACTTGGCCCTGGGGGAATGTTACGTCCCCAGTCCAAAGGGCAGACTCGGTGGGACATGCCCGACCCCGAGCTGTTTCAATCACTTGGCCCTGGGGGAATGTTACGTCCCCAGTCCAAAGGGCAGACTCGGTGGGACATCGCCCGACCCCGAGCTGTTTCAATCACTTGGCCCTGGGGGAATGTTACGTCCCCAGTCCAAAGGGCAAACTCGGTGGGACATCGCCCGACCCCGAGCTGTTTGGCCTGGGGGAATGTTACGTCCCCAGTCCAAAGGGCAGACTCGGTGGGACATCGCCCGACCCCGAGCTGTTTCAATCACTTGGCCCTGGGGGAATGTTACGTCCCCAGTCCAAAGAGCACTCGGTGGGACATCGCCCGACCCCGAGCTGTTTGGGCCTGGGGGAATGTTACGTCCCCAGTCCAAAGGGCAGACTCGGTGGGACATCGCCCGACCCCGAGCTGTTTCAATCACTTGGCCCTGGGGGAATGTTACGTCCCCAGTCCAAAGAGCAGACTCGGTGGGACATCGCCCGACCCCGAGCTGTTTGGCCTGGGGGAATGTTACGTCCCCAGTCCAAAGGGCAGACTCGGTGGGACATCGCCCGACCCCGAGCTGTTTCAATCACTTGCCCTGGGGGAATGTTACGTCCCCAGTCCAAAGACAGACTCGGTGGGACATCGCCCGACCCCGAGCTGTCAATCACTTGGCCCTGGGGGAATGTTACGTCCCCAGTCCAAAGACAGACTCGGTGGGACATCGCCCGACCCCGAGCTGTTTCAATCACTTGGCCCTGGGGGAATGTTACGTCCCCAGTCCAAAGACAGACTCGGTGGGACATCGCCCGACCCCGAGCTGTTTCAATCACTTGGCCCTGGGGGAATGTTACGTCCCCAGTCCAAAGACAGACTCGGTGGGACATCGCCCGACCCCGAGCTGTTTCAATCACTTGGCCCTGGGGGAATGTTACGTCCCCAGTCCAAAGACAGACTCGGTGGGACATCGCCCGACCCCGAGCTGTGTAAATCACTTGGCACTGGGGGAATGTTACGTCCCCAGTCCAAACAGACTCGGTGGGACATTGCCCGACCCCGAGCTGTGTAAATAAGCGGCCTCAGCGGGCGAAATTCGTCCGAAAAAAGAATTTTATTCATGTTTGGGGGCGAACCGCCCCTTTTATAAGAGCACTTCTGGCGTTTTAGCTTCTGCACAGAAGAAAAAAAAGGAAAAAAAAGAGCAAAGTTGATTTTTATGGGAAGTACTTTCTTAACATCTCGGTGTTCCATGGCTTTTTCAATCTCTTGCCGTTCAGTTGCTCCAGGATGTAGGCCCCAGGTCTTACTATCTCAGCGATCTTGTAAGGTCCTTCCCATTTGGCGCCTAACGAGCCCTCTTCGGGTCGTCGGGTGTTCATGGTCACTCTTCTTAGCACTAGATCACCTGGTAGGAAGGAGCGGGTCCGAACTCTCTTGTTATAGAATCGGGCCATCCTTTGTTGGTAGATGGCTGCTCTTACTGCTGACTGTTCCCTTCTTTCTTCGACCAGGTCGAGGTGATTTTTGATGAGTTCTTCGTTCTGTTCGCTTTCAAAGTGGCGGACCCGGTGGGTTGATATTCCGATCTCTGCTGGGATGACGGCCTCACATCCGTATGACAGGGAGAAGGGTGTCTCTCCTGTTGAGTCCTTGAAGGTCGTTCGGTGTGCCCACAGCACCTCTGGTAGTTCCTCGACCCATAGGCTTTTGCTCGATCCGAGCCTTGCTTTCAAGTTTGACTTGATGGTTTTGTTGGTGGCTTCAACCTGCCCGTTCGACTTGGGATGGGCTGGCGAGGCGAATTTTAAGGTTATCTGGAGGTCTTCGCAGAGTTTTCTAAATCCCCTGCTGTCAAATTGTTTCCCGTTGTCGGTGATGATTGCCTGGGGGATTCCGAACCGGCAAATTATATTTCTCTTAAGGAACTCTGTGGCTTTCTTTTCCGAGATGATGGACAATGGTTCTGCTTCCACCCATTTGGTAAAGTAGTCTATGGCCACGATCGCATATTTCGCCTGACCTCGTCCTTTCGGCATCGGCCCTATAATGTCTAGCCCCCACTGGGCGAAGGGCCAGGGGCTGGATATGGTGGTCAGCTTTTCTGCTGGCTGGTGGTGGAGGTTGGCATTCTTTTGGCATCCCTCGCATTTCCGTGCTATCTTCACGCCATCCTTGTGCATGGTTGGCCAGTAAAATCCTTGTCTTAAGGCTTTGAAGGCGATCGATCTTCCCCCCCGGCGTGGCTTCCGCAGATGCCCTCGTGAATCTCCCTGAGCACGTAGTCCGCTTCTTCTGGTGCTAAGCATCTTAGGAGGGGTACGGTGTATCCTCTCCGGTAGAGTACTCCTCCAATTAGGGAAAACTTGGTACTCTTGAACTTCAGCTTCCTGGCCTCCTTTTTATCTTTAGGGGTTTCTCCTGTTTCCAGGTACCTCCTGATCGGTTGCATCCATGAATCTTTGCCTTCTTCTTCTAGTACATCCACCTCGGTCGCCCCTATGCTCCTTTCTTGGAGGTATATAAGGGGGATTAATCTGGGGTTTTCTGCCTTCATTGAAGAGGCAAGTCTGGCCAGGGAATCTGCTTCGCAGTTGTCTTCTCGTCCGACTTGTTTGAAGAGTACATTTCCTACCTTCTCCACCCACTTCTTTACTTCGGCTAAGTAAGCTACCATGGCTGGTTCTCTGGCTTGAAAGTCTCCTTTCAGCTGTTGTATTGCTAGCTGAGAATCACTTCTGATCACTACATTGCGGACTCCTACTACTGTGCATAGTCTTAGTCCGGCCAGTATCGCTTCGTACTCTGCTTCATTGTTCGTGGTTTTGAAGGCGAATTTGAGGGCGAGCAGTATTTCTTCTCCCTTTTCACTTTTTAGTGCTATCCCCGCTCCGTAGCCGTGCGAGCTCGCGGACCCGTCTACAGACATTTCCCATTTGTCTTCTTCTACGGCTAAGACCTGTGGTTCTGTGAGCTCTGCTATGAAGTCTGCTAAGGCCTGCCCTTTTATTGCTGTTCTTGGGAGGTAGGAGATGTCATGCTCGCTTATTTCCACTGACCACTTCATCAGCCTCCCTGAGGCCTCTGGTTTCTGCAAGATTTGTCTCAGGGGAAAATCCGTGTATACTTTGATCGGATGGGCTTGAAAGTAGGGTCGTAATTTCCGAGCCGTGGTGACCAGTGATAGGGCGACGAGTTCGTGCACGGGGTATCGAGTTTCTGCGTCCAGCAGGGCTTTACTGACGTAGTAAACTGGTTTCTGGACGTGGTCGGTCTCTTGTACTAGTGCCGAGCTCACTGCGTGCTTCGAGACGGCCAGGTATAGATATAGTGTCTCCCTGGGAGGGGTTTGGCTAGGAGAGGGGGCTGCGCCAGGTATTGTTTTAGGTGCTGGAAGGCTTCTTCGCACTCGGGTGTCCAGTCGACCCCTTTTTGAGTTTCTTGATGACTTTGAAGAAATGATGACACTTGTCGGTTGCTCGTGAGATGAACCGGTTGAGTGCGGCGATTCTTCCCGTAAGGCTTTGCACTTCCTTAACTGTCCGGGGAGACTTCAGGTCTAGCACGGCCTGTATCTTTTGCGGGTTTGCTTCAATGCCTCGTGAACTTACCATGTAGCCTAGGAATTTTCCCGAGGCTACCCCGAATGTGCACTTCTCTGGATTGAGCTTTAAATTGTGCTTCCTCAGGAGTTCGAAAGTTTTCTTCAGGTCGGCTATATGGTCTCTTGGCTCCTCTGACATTGTTATCATGTCGTCGACATATACCAGCATGGTCGTGCCGATGAGCGGTTTGAAAACTTTGTTCACCAGTCTTTGGAAGGTTGCCCCTGCGTTTTTTAATCCAAAAGGCATTACTTTATAGCAGTATAGCCCTTGGTCAGTAATAAAGGTGGTCTTCTCCTCATCTGCAGGGTACATCTTGACTTGATTGTATCCTGAGAAGGCGTCCATGAAGCTTAGCAGCCCTTGGCAAGCGGTGGTATCTACCAGTTGGTCTATATTTGGGAGGGAAAGCTGTCTTTTGGACATGCTTTGTTGAGGTCGGTGAAATCTACGCACATTCTCCACTTCCCGTTAGACTTTTTCACCAGTACCACATTGGACACCCATTCTGGGTATTTTTCTTCTCGGATAAAGCCGGCTTTCAGCAACTTTTCCACCTCGGTTGATATTGCTCCGCATCGCTCCTGGTTGAATATTCTCCTCTTCTGTTTTACTGGCTTATGTAATGGGTTCACCGCTAAGCGATGGCTTATGAATTTTGGGTCGATTCCGGGCATGTCATCGTGTCCCCATGCAAAAACGTCGGGGTACTTTTGCAGGCATTCCAACAAGTCTTTTCTTAGGGCTTTGTCTAGACTTCCTCCTATTTTTATGTTCTTCTCTGGCCCGAATAATTTGACTTCTTCCAACTCTTCGGCTGATCCGAGCCGTGCAGCTTTGTCGGGCCGAGGAGCAGGGTTTTTCCTGGTATTTTCATCATCCTCGTCTCTCTGTCTCTTCTTGATGCCTCTTTCCACGCAGAGGGTTTCTCGTGAGAAAGTGGCGAAGCAGCTGCGGGCTTTTTTCTGGCTCCCGCACACGATTCCGATCCCTTCCCGTGTGGGGAACTTCAATTTCAAGTAATGACACGACATTGCGGCCTTGGTTTTCATCATGAAGGGTCGGCCGACAATGACTTGGTAACTGCCCATGCAGTCTACCGCGGTGAAGTTTATCATGACTGTTCGTGTTTTGGGGGCAGTCCCGATCGTTACTGCTAACTGAATCTTTCCCAGGGGGATGACCGTTGAACCCCCGAATCCGTACAGGGGGGTGCTGTCTTTGGTGAGGGCTGTGCATTCTACTCCCAGGTCCTCTAATGTCTCTTTGGAAATTATGTCTACCGCGCTCCCAGGATCCACCAGGATTCGGTCTACTTCTGTGCCGCCGATTGTTGCTTTTATTATCAGTGCGTCATCGTGGGGGAAACTTACCCCCTGAGCGTCCTCATCGGTGAACATAATGGGTGTTGACCGATTCCCTTGGGAGTTTGGGATTTTTTCTGTTTTTAGCACCTCCGTCCCCCGTGCTCGGCTGTAATTCTTTCTTGACCGATTGGAGTCTCCGGCCAGCGTTGCCCCTCCTGCGATGACGTTTATCCCTCGATTCCTTGCCCTTTGTCTGGCGGCCATGGTTTCGTGGTCGATGTAATTGTTCAGACCCGTTCCGGGCTAGGTCCTCCATCTGTTCCCGTAGATCCTTGCACTCATCGGTTGTGTGCCCTTTTAGGTTGTGATGTAGGCAGTAGGACCTTTTGTTTTTTCTGTCTGGGGGAAACCTCCTGAGGTCTGGTTCTATTAAGAGACCTTTCTCCCGTATTTCCATGATGATTTCTCCTGGTGGCTTGCTCAAAGGGATATATGTCTCCTCTCGAACCACGTGGTTTACCTGAGTTGTGGGTCTCTTTCCTTGGTCCTTCTGTGCCATCGGCTTGAATTCCTTGGGTCTTGGGTTGAACTTTCGGAATTCTCTCTCCGGACGCCGGTGGTCTTCCCTCCTTATCAACCTTTCTCGGGTGGTAGTCCCCCTCCGGGATACTTTTTCTTCGCTTTCTAGCAGGACGTACTTCCTGGCTATCTCCAGTGCGGTAGCGTAGTCCGGTGTTTCATGGATTCTCAGGTGGGTCCAGAGTTTCCCGACCCTTAGGGCTCCTTTCAGACTTTCCAGGGCCTCTTGGGATTCGTATCCTCCGACCTCGAGTACGGCGTTGTGGTACCTTTCAATGAAGCTTCTTAGTGTTTCGTCGTCTCCCTGTTTTATGAGCCTTAATTCTCCTATTGTCTTTTTAGGGGTGCAGGCTCCTTTGAAGTGTCGGATGAACGATTTCTTTAGCTGGGAGAAGCTCTGGATGCTCCCCGGGGCCAGACTTCTATACCATAGGATGGCAGGTCCACCCAAAGTTAAGGGAAATACTTTGCATACGGTGTCGCCCGTTACCCCCTGTACTTCCATCAGGAGGACAAAATTCTCAATGTGGGACTTTGGGTCGGAATGGCCTTTGTATGGTGCTATGGTCGGCATGTTAAACCGTTTTGGGAACTGTGCTGTTTTTATCTCTTCTGCAAGGGGAGACCTTTCTTCCTCGCCTCCGGTGTTTCCCGCGCCGACCTTGAGGCCTTCTCCCCATCTGGTCATCTCTTTTCTTAACCAAGATTTTATTCCATGGGCTGTCCCCCCGTGTCGCCTTCGGTGTCCTTCTGTTCGTCTGTTGTTCCGGGTGTGGCGTTCCATGAGCTCGGAGGTCTCCTGCATGTCTTCGTCGTACTTTCTATCTTCTCTTTTGGAGTTGTAAAAACTGTCGGAGGAGGGATCGGGTGTTTGTTCCTCCTCTTCTTCCCATGTGCCTTCTGATCGCGGTTCTCTTCCTACCACTTCTGATCTTACCCCATAAGGGCCTCTTTTTCTAGGTTCCTCGTCCTCGCTTACATCTGCTATTCTTTTCCCTTCCTCTTTCTTTTCTCTTCTGGTCGGCCCTGGTTTCTGGTTTCTCGTTGTCCGCTCCTCCCATTCTTTCTAGTCGTTCCATCACAGTTCTCATGTTATCTTCCATTCTTCTCATCCAGTCTATTGCCGGACCTCCTGGTTGGTGATCTCCGTCTTCCGCCATTCGTCTTATCACGTGAACTGCTTTTTGAAGTTCCCCACAGACGGCGCCAACTGTTGACGGTGGATTTTGGTCTCAGGGTAATATGGGAATATCACCTCCGAGGGAATCCTCCTTCAACTGTGAATTTGTTTGGTTATGGGGGACCAAAAGCAAATTTAGCGGAAAACAAGAAAATACGCCAATCAGACAAGGTGATTTAACGTGGTTCGGTGGATTTTTGGGATCCGACCTACGTCCACGGGAAAGAACAGGGTGGTGCTCTTTATACTCCAATACACTTCTCAGGCCTCTCTTTCGCTCTTACAGATTGGAACTTTACAATTCGAATCTTTCACTCTTGTGATGATTTTTTAGATGTCCCTTTACACATGCCCTGCCCTCCTATTTATAATAACAGAATTTAGACTCCTTTTCCTACAAGGCTTCCTAGTTGAGCCAATCTCCTTTTCTTACAAGGTTTCCTAATTTCAAGTCACCTTTCTCCTTTTTTCCTATCAAAATACTAATTCCACCAGTTTTTCCCGTGATAGTAGGATAATTTTGTCTCATTATCCGAAAAGATAGGATGCTCTTTCTTCCTGAACACGCCTTGCTACCTGGTCGGCATGCATGAGGTCGGTCATGGCGATCCTTCTATGCTGAGAGTGTCTTTGCCGCCCTCTGTAATGCTTAGTCATCTGTACCAAAGTGGTCGGTCCTTCCATAATGTGGTCGGTCTTTTCATAATGTGGTCGGTCTGACCATAACGTGGTCGGTCTGACCATAATGTCAACCAGAGAACGGAAATTACCCCTATGCCCTTGTCGTGCTGGCTCAAATACTGTGAATACCGTAATGCTCAAAAAACACCATCAACACTTTATTTAATTATTTCTTAATCTCTGATTTTCATGCTGTTTTTTGTTTGTTTTTGTTGTTTTATTCTTAAAAAATAGCAATGTAATAAAAATAGTTCAAAACGAGGTTCAATTTTGAATGTTGTTTCTGATGCTTTAGGTCGAGACTGGGTATTTGGAATCGTTTTCGTGATTTGAGGGCGGTTTCCTGACATTACAGTACGATGATGAGAGGGATTTCACGCAAATGATTAAGGCGATTAAGGTGAGGCATAATAATGTGGTGCCCAGATGGCTTTGGGGGTTCAACAATTGAAGAAAGGGATGGATCCCAAGATTGGTTTACGAGATCTTGATGAGATTCATCATTTCTTGATTCGGTTTTTACATTTCTAGGATGGAATTCGTAATCTTATTGGTTTAGTTATTACTTTTGTCTGGTGTTTTGTTCTACTTGTCGAAGCTATTCTAAACCCTTGTGTGCACTTCATTTTGGATGTAAACTCAGGGCAGCATGTTGAATTGCACAATCCAACCCCCCTCCGCATTGTATTGGTACATAGACACAAAAATGTCTTCCAGTGCAGTTGCAAGGACGCTAGTGAGGATGCACGTTGGTTTGTTTGGCGGGGGTATGGCATTGCACCCGATGTTAACATCTACGGTGATCCCAGTTTTAACCTTCCCGTAAGTTCATTTATTACTCTCTGATTCTCACCTTTTTAGGTTATTACGATTTTTGTGTCTCTTTCCCTAGGCTCACTCAGACAGACAACAAAACAATCAAGATCAAATTCATTTTTCTTTCTGTTAAGTTTTTATGTATTCTGTAGTTTTCTTTAACAGTTATTTCCCTTCACACTTGCATCTTATGGTTTTGAGTTGGTTAAGAACTCTTACGTGCGTTCACACATTATATGACTCAGATAAGTTGCACCTCCTATTCAATAATATTGCTGATGGATTAGAGGAATGTTACTATTAAGGTTTTTTTTTTTTTTTTTTTTTTTTTTATGATGTATAGTAATATCTGTGGTATTTTTTTTTAACTGCTTTTTGCCTTTTATGTGCAAATGTCTGTGTTGCACACTGTGTTTGATGAAAAGCTATGCTTACTGGTTGCTCTGAGTGATGATATTGTAGGTTTTTTCAGATGAGGAGGTGGCATACCAAGAAGTGGTCTTCCCAAAATTTTCACTACCTTTACAGCACTGCCAGGAACCCCTGGATGAAAACTGATCTGCAGCTGATATGGGACAATTTGCTGGATACGGATATGGGCTTCCATAAGCCGTCTTGTATGCTCGCTATTTCGGAGAATCTGCAGATTATCTCTATGGAAGGATATGGTGAGTGAGTGCATTTTGGTTCTGTTGCATCCAAAGTGTCTTTCGTATTAAGTGAATACCTATTTGTTTAGGGGGGTGTCTTGGATTTTGGTAACCTATAATCATTTCGAGTTTGTCACATATGTGTTATACCATTGAAAATATATTTTTGTTTATTAGTTTTTTAATGGCGATGATGTTGATATTGATGGTTTGCATATGATAGCTTACGGATATTCATCTATAATAAGTTCTTGGTTTGTTAATGTCTTTGTAATCCGTGCAAACGTTGCTCACTTATGTTTTTGATTTGTATTATGCAAATGCAGGAACCGATGCATATCTCCATTTGTCTCGTTTGGGGGATTCACAAGAACCTCTCCCATGAAGTTCATCTGTAGTTCCGGAGATTAACTGGAACCCCTGCCATGAACTTCAATGCAATTTCGATGGAAATATTCATCAAATCTATGCAATTTGTACAAGAAATTCATTGCTGTCAATTTTGATCCTAATAAATTGGCAGCTTTCTTGTTTATTCCTGTTTCCGTCTTTGATTGTTGACTGACCGACCTACATTTTTTCCAAAAGAATTAATATAAAATAAAAATTACAAAACAGAGAAAGATAGTTGCTTTGGAAAATATGTTATTTCAGCATCATCATCAGTGTCTAAGCCAGCTTGAACGTCCAATGATTCCATTTCTGATTAAGAACAACCATGAATAACAAACATATTTTCTTTGATAGAACGCGAGCATTATGTCTCACTCCATTTTTGGCTTAAACGGAGCAGGTAAAACCCTTGGTTGTCTCAGACTTTTACAAGAAACACACCTTCTAGATTCGAACACATGATTTAAAGGTCAGATCCTGAGCAATACACCACCAAGCTAGACCCTTGGGGACTTAAATAAAAATCACATTACAATAAAAATATATATTATAATTTTATAATAATTCTGTTATAACAAGAAAATATATTATAGTATCATAGGGTTGGAAATTAGGCCCTGCTAAGGCCCGCAGAGCTTTAGCCTGACCATTTTCTTATGGGCCGGGATTAGGGCCTTAAATAATAAGGTCCTTTAATTAAAAAGTCAGATAAGAGTTTTTAAAATAAAAGCCCTGACCTAGCCCTTTATTACATACAATTTTAAAAAATTATATATGTTTGTAAAATTATATGTTTGTAGTTTAAAATTATTTATTATTAGTATTGTTTAATACACTAATGTGGTATTTTATGGTTTATTATTATTTTAAAGCTTGTTTAAGATATATTAGTATTACTTATTACTTTCTTAGTATTTTTTTAATAATTAGAACTTATAATGTATTTTACATTTTGTAAACTTTTGAAAAATTCATTTTATAGCCCGACCCTAATTTTTTTAAAAAATTATTAATTAAATACTTATATTTTTATTAAAACAAATATCAAGCGGGCTAAGGCCCAGCCCGACCCTCTCATAAACGGATAGGACTTTTGAGGGCTTGGCCAAAATATGGCCTGACCCAACTCATTGCCAACCCTATATATCCTATTAAAATACAACACACTATTAAATTGTCTACCATTAACTTAATCTCTATAATTAATTTTTATTATTAAATTATAAAATTAAAATATTTCTACAATTATTTTTATTTTTAAATTATAAAATAAATTATTAACATAAGAAACCCATTACAATATAAAAACATAATATACTATTAAACTAAGAAACCTATTAATTTAATTAATTAATTAATATTTTAGTTTATTATTATTATTATTAAATTATAAAATTAAAATAGAGAAACCTATTATAATAAGAAAACATATTATAATCTTTCATTAAAATAAAAAATATATGTGGCATATAATCTCTACAATTAACCTCTAGAGTTAATTTTTATTATTAAATTATAAAATTAAAATATTTTTACAAATGATTTTTTGTTAATTAAAAAAAATATTACAATAAAAATACATATTATAATTTTAAAATAACAGTATTATAATAAGAAAACATGTTATACTATCCTATTATAATTAAAAAAATACTATTAAATTATAAAATTAAATTAATAAATCTATTAAATAAGAATCATATTATAACAAGAAAATATATTATACTATTTAATTTATTTTTGAATAATATCATAGATAATCTGAGAAAGAGTATATATATATATATTATATATATATATATATGACACTTAATAATTACAATTAATAATTTTATTACCTATTATAATAAGAAGATATATAAAAATTTTCTATTAAAATAAAAAAATATACGTTACACTTAATTTCTACAATTAATATTTTTCTTATTCAATTATAAAATTAAAATAATAAATTATTAAAAAAAAAAAAACTATTACAATATAAAAATATAATTTTCTATTAAAATGAGAAACCTAAATAGTTGCTGCCCACAAAACCTATCCATTTTTTTTGGATTTTGGGTTTAATGTTATTTGTTATTTTATTTTGAATTATTTCCATAATTTTTTATTTCATGAATTTTTTATTATTGACTGTGCTTGAGGATGCAGACTCTAACTATTAGTTTTTGTACGGTGAATTAGAAAAATAATTTGAGAACTGAGATAATTGTTACGTGTAAGAAAATCAATTGTCTTACAAGATTAATACATAAAATATATGCACAACCAGCACAAAATGCGGGTCATGTGCTAGTAACAACTAAAAACTAATAGCATCATAGTTTGCATGAACCAAACTTAATAATAGTTTGCATGAAATTAAATTTATTATTACAAGCTTATCACGTCCATGTTATGATTCCATGAATGCATACGTTCCTACTTTAATTAATCTCTAAATCCCACAATGATAGCAGCATTTCAACTTCTTTATCCTCTCATCTTCAGCTGAGCAGCACCATATAACGCCACAAACTCCAGCATTAAACCCTAATTGTATCCATATATATCTGATTAAACATGCACAAAGCAAAGCAAATTCAACATATCCAGCGTTTTCAGGGTTTTTGTTATAAAATTGATAATAATAATAATTATTATTTTAATTTTATAGGAAGAAAGTGGATGCACTAACAGAGACATAGTTAAAAATGAATAAATTATGCAAAAAAAAAAAAAAAAAAAAAAAAAAAGAAGATGTAACATTGTTAGAGGAAAAGATAAGATAAATACAATTAACACGGTCTCTATATATCCAAAATAGATCTTCAAGTGTCTATTAAGAAAATGAGAGTAAATAATATTATCATATATCAAGTGAGATCACAGAAGATCTAACTTTATATGTACAAAAACTACAAAAGAGATAAATTTTACTTAACTTATTCAGATGAAACACATTTGCATCATAAGATCATGTAACCAACGTCTTCACCTAGAGCGAAAAAGATTTTGTTCGGCTAGTTTTGGTTTGATCGGTTTAAATAATACAAAAGGATGAAAATGTTTTCATTTAAAATGGGACAAAATAATAGTAAAAAGGAAAAATATTTTATTGTGCTCAATGCAATATAATTTCAAATAGAATACAATGATGTTGAAAGATCTCCATTTAACACCATAAATAAAATTACATGTTCTCCAACTGCAATCCTATTGTAAAATAGAGGAAAATCTAACTGGCAGCTGTCGGGAAACATCATCCCTAACATTTTCATGGAACAAATCCATAGCGGTCCACTTAGGATTTAATCATACATGTATTACTTAGTCCTAAATTTATTCACAAATAAATTGAAATAAATCTAAGTATTTCAAAACACAATTACATACCTTACTTCTTGTAGAGATGCCCTTAATCAAACTTAATTGATTGTCTTTCTCAATGAGCAAATGCTTATATTTATAGGAGGGGAAATCAAGTTACTATACCATCACATTCATGGCTTCATATTCACTCACATGCAATTGAAAGCAAGCATTGATTACTATGTAATCACATGCATTTGGATGTTTTGATCACTATTTAATCACATGCATTGGTAACTTAATGACTTTCTCTAACCCCTCCAAAAATGTACCATTATTGGTGTACCACATGATCCCCATTAATATTTTCTAAATGTTAATATCTAATATTTTCTTATATCTCCCACTCACACATGATGAGATCAACGATTTTTACTATCTCTATAAGAATAATTTATACTTAACGGTTGTGTCGTGCGACCAGCATACTTCGAGAGCTCACTTGCTATACATCTGTTAGGAATATATAGTTACTCGAATAATATATAGAACCATAGTAGAATAGGTATGCAGTATCCTCGATCATTTATCACATTATATCTCTCTCGATCTCTTTTTGAATGTAACATTTATTTTTGTATTCACAATCATATTTGATCATATAGAACAACATAACTGGTCGACCGGTGAATACAAGCTAATGCGATATTACTCATATATTGATTTTTCTCTTTTCTCGAATCTCTCAACCTTGATTCAATTCACTTTTCCATAGATGTTCTTTTGGATCGAATCTCTCATGATCCTTCAATAACACTTCAAGATAGTGATCATCAATTCTAAGTTTTGAGAAGCATACAAGAGTCTAAAGGGTACAACGTGAGTTTGAAATAATCTCAAGGGTCTCACCCAATATCAAGACTGAGATCTTTATGTTGAGTTCCTAATTAGGTCCCAAGAATCATCCAAATCAAGCATAAAAACGCATGAACACATCAAGGAATAATGGCGGAAACATATACTCACAATGATTGGTTTGAGATGCAAAGAACAACACCATTTTCTTCCTCCATGGAGCTCGGTTTTGGCCATTTGGAACTGCTGTTGGGCGCATTTTTGGGCTGTGAAAATCCTCCATTTTCGGCCATTGAAGA
Organism: Zanthoxylum bungeanum; assembly: GCA_019454045.1. Taxonomy (NCBI): domain Eukaryota; kingdom Viridiplantae; phylum Streptophyta; class Magnoliopsida; order Sapindales; family Rutaceae; genus Zanthoxylum; species Zanthoxylum bungeanum. The sequence continues at coordinate 21,444 of SKCR01037477.1, forward strand.
CCTCCATTAAAGCTCCAAGCTTTGAGATTCCAAGCTCACAAAATCACTTCCCTATCACCTTTGTATTCCTCCATGAGTGTGCTAGCACTTAGATCTTGCAACAAGATCATTAGCTTCTCCATTTTTGTGTGAAAACCAGAAAAAAAAAATGGAAGAGAATCGGTCACCATGACCGTGAGAAGAGAGAAGAAGGTTTTGGCTCCAAAAGCCTTAAAACCGTATGTCATTACAAGAGAGAGAGAGAAAAGCTTTTACATTTTTTTTTATATATTTACCAAGTAAATAATAAATAAAACATATATCACTTTTAATACAAAAGTCAAAAAGCAAGAAATAAATAATGTTATATTTCATTTCAAGCTTTTAAAAGCTTTTCATCAACTCAAATCAACTATTCACATCAATCCATCCACTTTAATAAAGTGACAACATGTCATGTCACATCACTCAAAGTGACAAGTGACTTGACGATTGATGCGACTAGCGATTTGACGCTTGATGTGACTTGTGTGCCGCACTCGAATTCGAAATGCGAATGCGCTCGCAATCACTCTCGGGCTCGGGTTCGTTAATTCCAAATTAACGAATTTTCATCGCGTCGTAATTAAATGATTACGCCTAGCGAATTCACTATTCACGTCGCTAACAAATTAATTCTAAATAATTCGTTCCCCGAATTAAAATCTAATTTCAATTCCGCGTCGAAATCTAATTTCGTTATAATATATCGAATATATTAATTTATCGATTAATTCCAAATTAATCGTTCTCTCTCTTTAACGATATTTTATCCGAGATAAAATATCTCCGTAATTAATCCCAGATTAATTTTCTCTCTCATCGAATTAATCCCAGATTAATTAAAGTGCGAGTCATACGTCATCGGTGAATCTTCAGGAACCGACCCATGAGATATCCGGATATGTTGGCAGTAAATACGGTCATCGGACTATCCGAACACGTAAGTATCTCGTACTACGTTTTATACCGATTTACAAGACAAGGTTGGCTTCTAGCAAAACGTCATGCCTACCCATTCTCCAGAAATATTCTTACAGGAATATATAGATCTGTATCAGGCGTAGTATACAAAGTATCGTGCATATCGGCCCAGTATCGGATAGTCACGTGCTAGGGCTGGGGCTGGATAAGTGTCTGCCCCGTCCGAAGCACATGTCGGATGTCTGGTAACTAGTCTCTATAATCGGATATGCATGACCTAGTCATAATATCCCGATGGTTGCGCAACACCTAAGAGTACTAATACCGTATCCTACGTGACATCATCTCCACTATGACTGGAGTGATACTTTCGTCTTGACATCACACCCAATACTCTACGAATTTCTGATAAACCCAGAAGTGGTGTACGCAGAACCGGTTAAAGCCTGTACCACCAAGACCAAAGTCTACCGATTGTCGCAAGTATTAGCGATGTAAGTCTCAGGTTAAGACCATACACACCTACCCTGATTTCGGCCTCCCATAGACACATAGTCATAATACCAATGGGATTCCGAGGGGTCTATCCAGAGCGAAGCTGTTTCACGTACCATCGGTGAAACACAACCTCCTATCGCACTTGCATAAGTATCATATACTTAAATATATGAGAACTATGCCGTTGTGCCCTCACAACGCGCACAAGTGCAATACTAGCCTATTCCGCATTGTCGATGTACTGTCTCGATAATACTACGACTAGGGATATTTAATGATTAATCCTTCGTGGACTGATACTGTCTCATATCATCTCAATCCAGGAACTAATCATATGGACCTCTCTTCATTTATACATCTATGGTGATCTAATCACAAATGATGAGAGTGCAATTTCCTTGTCACATAGTTAATTTGTACAACAACACCATGATCTGTACAAATAGTGACGCTATGGGTCAAATTATCCAACACTTTATTTGTATTACCCTTAATAGTCGTAATTTTACACATGGGATGAAAATATATGCTACGATATTCTCTAATTTCTCATGGAGCGTATGTCTCATAAAATATTGTACTAATGATAGTTCAGACAAACACAATGTGTAACTTACATCTGACATTAAGACAAGTAAGGTGAAATGAACTTATTCACTTTCGATCATATCACAGAGAAAGTGACCTCATAACGACATTACTTAATTTTCAAACTTGAGCTCTCTAAATTATCACTAAGATAATTAGCTTAAAAATTTATCTCATCTCTCATTAATACAAAGTAATGAAGGCGATTGCCCATGTGAGAGGGCCAATCATTCACTTATCCGACATACTTCTCATACTAACTAATAATATATTTGTTTAAATATCTATCAATATAGTAACATGTAACCATTGAACACAAATATCAATGAGTATTAACATTAGTAAACATTATTGGGAAAAATAACACATCGTAATATGTAAGTACATTAACATCTACGCAATCCTTGAATTTTTACATGTCTAACAAAAATAACTCTAGGAATAAGCTTGGTCAATGGATCTGCTACCATCTCTTGCGTAGAAACGTACTTCATGTTTACCTCTTTTTGTGCAACTATGTCTTTTACAAAGTTATATTTGGTATCTATATGTTTCGTTTTACAATGGAATTTTGGGTTCTTTGTGTAGGCTATTGCTGCTTCACTATCACAGTTAACTAATACTGGACCAGAAGCATCATTTGGCATACCCAAATGATCCAAGAACCTTTTCAACCACACAACTTCTTATACTATAGATGAAAAAGCCATCAATTCACCCTTCATTGTGGATAAGGCTATACAAGATTATTTTTACTGCTCCACAATATGGCACCATTTTTTAATAAGAAAATAAAATCGGAGGTAGATTTTCTTTCATCTAAATATTCTCCCCAATCAGCATCGGTATAGCCTCGCAATTGCATATCATTCCCTTGACAACACAATCAATAATCTGCTGTCCCTTTTAGATACCTAACTATTCTTTTAACTATTTTCCATTGTGCTAGTCCTGGATTGGATTGATAGCTACTTACCATTCCAACAGCAAAACAGATATCAGGTCTCGTACACAATATTATGTACATTAAACTTCTTGCTGCACTTGCATAAGGAACTTTCTTCATTTGTTCCTTTTCCTGTGGAGTTTCAGGACACAATCTACTACTTAAAGCTTCAATTTTCATGATAGAAGTATCAATGGGTTTGTAAGCCTGCATTTGGAAGCGTTCAAGAAGTTTCTTATGTATGAGTCTTGTGCAAGAGATAATAATTTCTTTGAACGATTCTTGAGATACTGTAGGACACAGAAATGGGCGACGCCCCGAGCTCGCGGCACGGTTGGGAGTACGGAATAGCCTGCGGGGGAACTAAACCGGAGAAATAACATGGGGTCGCCACCCGGTGTGAACCGGGAAAATGATTTAAGGCCGCGCTCACTCCTCGTAAGGGAAGACCTCAAACCGTTGGGTTCGGAATGGTCCCTTACTTATGCCACTTGTAATGATATGATTTGTGTGCAATAATCTAACCAAGCCTAAGAAACATATATTTCCAAGGATAATCTACTTATAGTTCATGCATAAAAAATGAATTGTAATAATGGCAAACATATAATTTCATGAACACATTATATTGATAAACATAGAGACGCAAATAAACAATAATTATACAAGCATGCATATTAAAGAGAGGCAATTAAGTGCATAAATATTGAAGATAGATAACTAAACATATGATGGGGAAGGGAATGAGTAGGGGAACAAACATGCATGAAACATGATAAAAGGATCTGTCCAGTGTGTACGCGTTCGTGTAGCGTTCGTAAACGCGGTCGAACGGTAAACAGAATGCAAGCTTTCGAGGAGCGTTTGATAACGCGTTCGAACGATAAACATAATGTCCTCATTCGTATAGTGTTTGATAACTCGTTCGAACAGGATGAGACCTGATGCATGATACAATAAAATGCATGCGCATTCAAGTAGCGTTCGTAAACGCGTTCGAACGGTAAACAGAATAAAAGCGTTCTAGTAGCGTTCTGATACGCGTCGAATGGAAATAAGACATAATGCATACGTTTGTGTAGAGTTCATAAACGCGTTCGAACGAGATGAGACAGAATGCATACGTTCATCTAGCGTTCGTAAACACGTTCGAACGAGATGAGACAGAATGCATACGTTCGTGTAGCGTTTGGAAACGCGTTCGAACGAGATTGCCAAAAATGGCATCCGAAATGACACAAACATATATATGGATAAACAAATACATAATGTAGGACCTCGTGTGCTCGATGGAACACTTTTCATATTCAATCGGGTGCACCTCATCCGGCGCGGCAAAATATCGTGGAAAATGTAGCCTTTTAGGCATTTCCCTCGAATAGAGGACCTTTAATCCACCCTAGTTAGCCCATGCGCACAAGAATGCAATGCATGCGTAAATAAAGCAATGATATACAAAGGGTAAATGACATAATAAAAGGCGCGGTAAAACATCGTGGTAAAGGTAGCCTTCAGGCATTTCCCTCGAATAGAGGACCTTTAATCCACCATAGTTAGCCCATACGCATTATGTTACCATGCATATAAAATAAAGACAACAATAATATAGGACCTCGTATGCTCGATTAAACATATCTCACATTAGATCAAACATACTCCGTCCGGCGCGGCAAAACCTCATGGAAAAGGTAGCCTTTAGGCATTTCCCTCGAATAGAGGACCTTTAATCCACCCTAGTTAGCCCATGCGCACTATATCATCATGCATAAATAAATAACTTGCAGAAAGCAATAGCATACTAACGACTAAATTATGCTTAAAAGATAAATAACATGCTAGCAACCCAATCATGCTCGAATACAAAGTTGTATGAAACAAAGTGTGTGAATCTCTCAAGTGGTATGTGGTATTGTATCTTGAGTGCAAACTGCAATACTGTCCATTCGGATTAGGCTACGGAATTTACGTCCGGGTTTCCATCCGATATACCACAAGAGAGAACACATGTTCCATTCATTCAAGGACCACAACATACATCAACAAACGACTCTCATGCGAAGGAATTCTAATAAACAACAAAAGAAGATGAGAATAAATAAGAAGGGTGCCCTCAGGTCTAACCTCTTAGGTTGTCTCTCAAAAGTGCGTTACACGGCCGTCGGAAGGGTTGATGCTCCGTAACAACTCCGGTCCACTGGTCCACTACTCTCGCTCGCTGCTTCACTATTTTGTGCTGTCATTTCCTCTGTTTTGCTGCTGTTTTACTGCTGTTTCTTGCGGTAATTTAAGGGTTTTAAAGTGCAGTTTTTTTTGTCACTGTTTTGATATATTAAAGGACTATTTTTTTGCTACTGTTTGCGATGAATAAGGGCTGTTTTGGGGTTGGTTGTGCGACAATATGGGGGTGCTGGATGGGTTGTGATTCTCGGTAATGTGAGGGTTATTCTCTTTTGCTTGGGACGTGAATGCTCTAGCTAGGTTTATTTCTTTTTGTGCTTTTTTGTGAGAATGAGCTAGTGGTTCTAAGGTTGGATTTGTGTTTCTTTTATAGGCAAAGGCTTGGGTTTCTCTTGTTTGAATAGGAATGGGATCAAGTAATTATGGGGGGAATATTTCTAATTAGTGTTTTACAAGGAAAATATCTAGTTAATTGGGGATATGATTTGGCTTAATTAGGAAGATCATATATTTGATTTGTTTTTTATTAGGTATGTGATTTGTTTAATTTAGGAAGGATGTTATTTTAATTTGTGACATGTTTTAAATGTTTTAATTATTTTTGGGTGGGTTTTGGTGGGCTAAGTGGGCTTGGGTGTGAGGCTAGCAACAAAACCAGAATTATCGACATCGTTCAAACGCCTATTCGAACGCTACACGAACGCTCGTAATCTGCTTGATGTTCGAACGTGTTCACGAACGTAGCACGAACGAAAGCAGTGAACATATGAATTGAATCCGATGACATACTTATTCTGATTTTCCCCTTCCGACATTCGTTTCCTGTGACTTCCGCAACCTAAAGAGTAGTGCCTCCGTACGAGACTCATCATCGGGACTTATATGTAAAATGTAGTGCCTACAGTCACCCCCACTTTGATGGGACTTGTGCAGTGTGTGACAATGACAATCCTATCAAAGTTGTGCAATGTATTTTTACTTACCTGGCTCGCCAGCTGCCAGCTGCCACCTGACTTACCTGCTGCTTCGAGCTGATTTGATGATGTAGTGGACTTCGATCCTGGGACGCATCCCAATAAATGCAACCGACAACGGGGGCCCCGACCCTGGGATACATCCCAATACCGCTGATAATATGGGTCACGACCCTGGGACACATCCTCAAAACTGATGATGCATGGGGCCAACGCCCTGGGATACATCCCGATAACTGCAACCGACAATGGGGGCCTCGACCCTGTGACGCATCTCAATACCGCTGACAATATGAGTCACGACCCTGGGACGCATCCCTAAAACTGATGATGTAGGGGGCCAACGATCCTGGGACGCATCCCGATAACTGCAACCGATAACAAGGGCTTCGACCCTGGGACGCATCCCGATAACGCTGACAATGTGGGTCACGACCCTATGACGCATCCCCAAAACTACTGATGATGATGCTGATGTGGATGTGGGCCTCATCCCTGAGACTCATCTCTAAAACTGATACTGATGCTGATGTGGGCCTCGACCCTGGGACTCATCCCAAGACTGATGATGTGGGTCACGACCCTGGGACGCATCCCCAAAACTGCTGATGATGTGGGTCATGACCCTGAGACTCATCCTCAAAACTGATGCTGATGTGGGCCTCGCCCCGGGACTCATCCCCAAAAATGATGCTGATGTGGGTCACGACCCTGAGACTCATCTCCAAAATGATACTAATGCGTTGTTGCTTTAGGTTGGCTTGCATTTTCCGCTTTCTCTGTTTCTTATTTGAAACCTGTTATTACAAAACAGAACAAACACAAAAAGAATGCAAATATGTTACGTGTATGCATGCATGCATGAATGAGTTTCCTACCCCGTTGGGTTAGGTCTTCTATCAATTCCCTTGGTGACTGCTCGGTCTTCTTTCTCTCAGGTAAAATAATGCTTCAATCTATCCACGTTGATCGGCTCGGTGAACTCGTTCCCTTCCAAATCTGATAGTCTCACTGCCCCATTTCCCATTACTTTCTGCACTATGTAGGGTCCTTCCCAGTTAGGTCTGAACTTTCCTCTTGGGTCTGTCGTCGACGGCCTCGACTGCTTAAGTACCAAATCACACTTTCTAATCCTAGTAGGACACACCTTCTTGTTGAATGCTCGGGCTAGTCTCTTATGATAAATCTGCATGTGATGCAAAGACTTCAGCTTATTTTCATCCAGTAGTGCTAACTGTTCAAATCTCTGTGCGGCCCATTCTTGTTCAGGTAACTCTGTTTCTGCTAATACCCTCAAGGATTGTATCTCAACTTCCACTGGCAGTACTGCTTCCATTCCATAGACCAAATAGTAAGGTGTGGCTCCTGTTGCTATTCTTACTGATGTTCTGTACCCCCACAGGGCATACAGTAGCTTGTTAGCCCAATCTTTACAGTTCTCTGTCATCTTGGCTAAACTATCTTATTGGCTGCCTCGACTGCCCCATTTTCCTGCGGCCGGTAAGATGACGACTTGTGATGTCCTATCCCATATCTCTGTAGCATTGCATTCGTTTCCCCTTGAAACTAAACTCAGTTATCTGTCACTACATGATACGGCATCCCATATCGACATATGATGTTCCGAGCTATGAACTTCACCATCTGCTTCGCTGTGACGTTACGAAATGACTCGGCTTCCACCCATTTTGAGAAGTAGTCCACTGCCACTACTATAAAACGATGTCTATTCGATGCATTCGGTAGAATCTCCCCGATCATATCAATTCCCCATGCTGAGAAAGGCCATGGCTCTGATAGCCCGTGTAACTCTGTGTGAGGCAGATGGTTCAAATTACCGTGTGCTTGACAATCATGACAATATTTTACCAGCTTTGCACAGTCTGTCTCCATGGTCAACCAGTAGAAGCCTTGCCTTACAATCTTGCGAGACAAGTTCAACCCATTCATGTGCGGTCCACATACCCCGACATGTACTTCTTCCATTGTCTTATGAGCTTCTTATTTTCTCAAACACTTCAGCTGAACGCCATTTGCCCGTCTCTTGTACAATTCTCCTTTCAAAACCACATACTGAGAAGCCAACTTCTGAATAGCTATCATGTCTTTTCTGCTGGCTTCTTCTGGGAGTACTCTGAGTTCCAGGTATTGCTGAATATCATGGTACCAAGGTTTTCCGTCGTCGATCTCCACTTCCAAAACTCTTTCTATCTCATAAACGGGTCTGCTTGCTGTTGTCAGCACCAGTGGTTTCATCACTAACTTCTCTGGATTTTCCCAAGTCGCTGCAAGTGTAGCTAATGCGTCTGCCGTCTGATTCTCTTCTCGCGGCAAGTGCTGAAACTTACAATCGGGGATAGCTTGTGCCAATTTTCTGAGGTAAAAAAGGTAAGGTTTCAACCGTTCTTCCTTCAATTCCCACTCTCCCTGCATCTGTCGGACTACCAACATCAAATCTCCGTAGACCTCCACGCTATCAGCCTTCAAGGCTATCAATGCAGTCAATCCAAAAACACATGCTTCATACTCGGCCATGTTGTTAGTTACTTCGAACGTCAATCTCTTGGCCATAGGCAAGGTCTCTCCTCCGGGAGTTACTATCACAATCCTAATTTCGGCTCCTTTGTAATTCACTACTCCGTCGAAATATATTTTCCATCCTTGAACTGTTATTGCTTGGATCTCTTCATCTGGGAATTCAAACTTGTACTGATCCCCTTCAATAGGTTGTAATGTCAGGAACTCTACTACGGCTCGCCCTTTGATTACTTTGGAGGTGAGATACTCAATGTCAAACTCTATCAGCAACACTAACCATCTTCCCAACTTCCTCACTAGCGAAGGCACTGAATGTAGATACTTCAAGGGATTTTCTTTGGCTACCACATGGATCTTGTAAGACTGGAAGTAATGACGTAATTTTCTGGATGCCCATACCACTGCCAAACAGATCTTCTCTACCTCTTGATAACGGGCTTCATACGTAAGCATCTTCTTATTGAGATAGTAGACTGCATGCTCTACCCCTGTCTCATCTGCTTGTACCATCATTGCCCCCAGTGCTTCTGATTCTATGGCCAAATACAATATCAAAGGTCTGCCCGGCCTCGGAGGTTTCAATACATGAGGCTTTACCAAGTATTCTCTGATCTTGTCGAAGGCTGCTTGACATTGCTCATTCCATTTCACTGGCTGGTCTTTTCTTAGCAGTTTGAAGATAGGCTCACATACTGACGTCAACTTGGCGATGAACCGACTGATATACTGAATTTTCCCGAGGAATGCCCTAACTTCTTTCTCAGTCTTCGGTGCTGGCATCTCTGTAATTGCTTTGATCTTCTCAGAGTCTACCTCTATTCCTCCCATTCCCACTGTATGTCCCATCAACTTTCCTGACGTTACCCCAAACACACATTTCTTGGGATTAAGCCGCAAGTTGTATTTGTCAACTCTCTGAAGGAACTTCTCCAGTGCTTCTATATGCCCAATTCTTGTCTTGATTTCACCATCATATCATCCATATATACTTCAATCTCTTTGTGCATCAAGTCGTGGAATAGTGTAGTGGCCATCCACTGATAAGTAGCTTCTGCATTCTTGAGCCCAAACGGCATTACCTTGTAACAATATGTGCCCCACTCGGTGACAAATGCAGTCTTGTGCTTGTCTTCTTCAGCCATGAGAACCTGATTGTATCCTAAAAACCTATCTGTAAATGAATACATGGCAGATAAAGCCGCACTGTCAACTAGCACATCTATATGAGGTAGAGGAAAATCATCTTTCGGGCAAGCCTTGTTAAGATCTCTGTAATCCACACACATTCTGACCTTCCCGTCTTTCTTTGGCACCGACACAATATTCACCAATCACTCAGGATACTTCACTACTTCCAGGAACCCCACATCTATCTGTTTCTTGACTTCTTCCTTGACCTTCTCGGCCCACTCAGGCCTCATCCGTCAGAGTTTCTGTTTCACTGGCCTCATATTCGGATAAGTTGGAATTGTATGATGGGCGATGCTTCTGTCTACTCCATGCATGTCCTCATAGGACCAAGCAAACACTTTGGCATATTTGGCCAATATTCCTTCTAATTTCTTCCGCTCCTTAGAGGTAAACTCACTTGCAATTAGAATTTCCCTGGGGCTTTCAAGTGTACCAAGGTTAAATGCATTTGTTTTTGTGGAGCTGATATCAAATATACTCAAGTCGTGTAAATTGAAAGGGATGGACTCGGACGAGTAAGCAAAATGATTGTCTTTATTGCTAGTAGATGCAGGAATACATTCAAATAAAACAGAGAGATAAACATCTTCATCCTCCACAGATGCTTCATCTCTCACAGCTGGGTCTTCCTCCTTTTCCTCGAGGGTCAAGCCCTCCAACTTCATCAGCTCTTCTTCCCATTTCTCTTCTTCCTTCTTCGCAATTTCTGATGCCAGTGACTTCTCACTTATCACCTTCTGAAAGATATCAAACCCGGGCACCACAATCCCATTGAATTATACCGGTTCAGGTTCTCCCTGATATCCCGTTGCCTTCACAAAGAATTCCATCAGCTTCAACCCTTTCTTCTTGGCTTTCGGCTTATCCTCATCAGACATGTATCCCAACCCTCTCTGGGTAGTCTACCCCTTAAAGTTTGGCAATATCGAACCTTTACCCGGCTCGAACTTCATCTTCTTCATGATCCTAGCTACCTTAGGATCCACCCACTCCTTAAAAGTTATCGATACCTGGAACCTCGTGAAAGACTGTATCTCTAAAATAGCCACAACATTATCTAATTCAGCTCGGATGGTGACAATCTCTCCCCCGTAGGGAAACTTAATAACCTGATACAGAGTGGAGGGCACACCCCTAAGCTTGTGGAACCACTGCCTTCCCAATAACAAAGTAAAAGCAGCCGGGATATCCAGCACTGTGAACTCAACCTCATCCTCAATCGGGCCAACCTTGACTACTGCGGCAAAGGTACCCTCAACTCCTCGCTTGCTATCATCATAAGCTTTGATGGTCATATTGGAGGGATCCAGATCCGTTGCCTCCATACCCAGCTTCGCCAAAATCTTCAATGGACACACATTGATGGATGAGCCATCATCTACCATCACACAAGATGTCTTCTTGCCCCTCACTTCAGCTCTGATGAATAAAGGTTTATTATGGTTCCTTCCCTCAGTCGGGAGTTCCTCCTCAGAAAAGGTTATTATCTGCAAAGCTTCCTTTTACACTGATCTGACAAACATCGCGGGGTTGGCATCCTCCGTCACCACTATCTTGCTCTAGGCCTCAACCATGGCCCGCCTGTGCTCCTAAGACGAACACAACAATTCCCAGATGCTAACGTGTGCCCGTGTCTTCCTCAACTGACATAGCACTGCATCCCCCTCAGCATTCTCCATATTTTCAGACACGTCTCTGCCTTCTGTCAACACTTCTTTACCCTTCTCAGCTGTATCACTGTGGAAACGTCCGCTGCGTGTCATTCCACTTACCACCTCTTCATCACTACTGGAGAAATCTTCCCAGAAATTCTTCCCCTGTTATGTTTCATCCTCGCTGCTGCTATCCCAAATTCCCAGGCAGAAGGCTTGGTGGTCAAAGGATTTGAGGACAAGGCTTTCGGGTAGGCCAGAGTTTATCATATAGGTTGGTGGTGGGACAGAGTGGTAATTCGGCAGAGGGTTTTTGTGTGTGTTAGGCTGTTCTGTTTCAGGGTCGGGTATCGTCTTGGAGTCTATAAGGTCTTGGATTTTATGGCGGAGGCGGGCACAATTGTCAGTGTCATGGCCATTCTGTTGGTGGAAATGGAAATACTAGTTCATGTTGAGATGCGGTGGTAGAGGGTGTGGAAGTGGTTTGGTTTCTAAGAGTTTCAGAAGTCTCTCTCTCTTTAATTTCTCCAGTACCTTAGACAAAGGTCTACCCAAGTTGGAGAAACGCCAGTTCCGGATAGCAGCAATCTCAGCAGCAACAGGCTTGGTACCTGATGGTCCCCCAATGGGCCTCACATTCAGGCTATATAACTTTCTGTTCTCAGCCTCTTCTTCCTCAATATCCATGACAATTTCCCTCAACTGTCGGAAATCAGTAATAATGGAAGTCATTCTCCTCAGCTTTCCATAAATCGTGGGCTTAGTACCGTTGATAATCATCTTTATCTGGTCCTTCTCTGAGGGTCGAGTCTGCATTTTCAAAAGCTGGCTCCTCCAACGGTCTACATATTCCTTGAAGCTTTCTTTTGGCTTCTTTTTGGTGTTTTCTAAGTCCCGGAGTGACAAGTCGATCTCCAGATCTGTGACATACTGTTTCAAAAAGGCCTATGCCAATTCCCTCCAATCCTCATTGATCTTCCTCTCCAGGTTGTGATACCATACCACGGGTGCCCCCTCGAGTGACATCCCAAACATTTTCTGAACCTGACGCTTGGATAAACCCACTGAACTCATAACTCAAACATACTGACGGAGATGGACCCTCAGATCCCCATTCCCGTTGAACCTGGCCATATCTGGCATCTTGAATTGAGCTGGCAACTGTTCTTCAAAGGTCATTGCCTCATAATCTAGCAGGTCTTCATGTTTGCCCCTCATCTTACGGGTAACCGACTCTACCTGATCTCGGAGTTTCTGCAGTTTGGCTTGAGACCCTGCCACTTTCCCCGCAGCATATTCAGCCATATCATCATCAAAACCCGAAATATCATCATTCAATCTAGTCGGAGGGTCTTCAAACCTCTCATTCTCAGAGTTTCCCCTAGCAAGGGGCACAACCATATTGGCCATAGCAACAGTCAAGACTTGTAACTGTTCAGTAACCTTGGTGAGATTGGTTTCCAACTGATCCATACAAGATGTTTCATTCTTTGATTCGCTCATGTTTGCTATCGGCCTTTTAACAAGTCTTCCCTTTTCCCTAACCCAACGGATATCTATGATGGCTCTTAAGACACAAGAGAGTTAACATGATGTGTGTATGCATGAGATGCATGAGATACGTGCGATGTGTGGAACATATAATTTGGCCCATTGTCATTTTAAAGCTTCAATCATATTATTGCAAGGTGCAAACTTGTCCCAGTTGAAAAGGCCCAACGGGTTAACACCTTTGCAATAACGTGGTTAAACAACTTAAAATGATAAGGGGCCCAAACACATGATGGCCCATCGGTATTTCAGAAACTTTTGGCCCAATTGTCATAGGATACGAACTCGTCCCAATTTAAATGGCCCAATAAGTTCGCATTTCTGACAAGAGGTCCAACTGCATCCAAATGATGATGGTCCCAAGCATAAAGAGATAATAAAGCAATAATTTCTACAGAGCGGCCCATCGACATTTCAGAAGCTTTTGGCCCAATTGTCATAGGATACGAACTCGTCCCAGTTTAAATGGCCCAACAAGTTCGCATTTCTGACAAGAAGTCCAACTGCATCCAAATGAGGATGGTCCACAAGTACAAGGAAATAGTTGCTATATGTCATACAACTCTGGTCTACGTGTGGGTTTGCGGGAGTGTTGACAAAGACTCTCGCTGGTGAAGGATTGCCCACAACTAGGTCTCCCCACTCAAGGGTTCAAACAACCAAGTGAGCGCACCTTTTTTATACCTTACGTTACGTACCAACGAGTTATGGTGCGTGACTGACTGTCAAATGGATTTCCCATTGTGGATTTCCCGGAGGGAGGGCGGAGCGAACTCTCTTAAAAACCCAAGCCTCTTAGGCTCTTATCGCTTGGTGATAGGAATAAACAATGAGTCCTCCAAATTAGTCCATCACGGTAGGCTACAAGTACATGATTATCTAGGTGCCTTCGTAGCTTTTCCTTATAGAAAGGTAGTGAATGAGGGAAGACACCAAACCATTACCTAGCCTTAAAAGTACATTTGATTAAACCTCTTTCAACCCACAGTAAACACGGTTAATTAAAGCACAAATCACAATCATTACAAGGCATTATTTCAGGGCCAATTCTCTATCCTCAGTGGAGTCGCCAGACTGTAGGACATAGAAATGGGCGACGTTGTCCCGGGCTCGCGGCCCGGTTGGGAGTACCGAATAGCCCGCGGGGGAACTAAACTGGAGAAATAACAAGAAGTCGCCACCCGGTGTAAACCGGGAAAATAATTTAAGGCCACACACACCCCTCGCAAAGGAAGACCTCAAACCGTTGGGTTTGGAATGGTCCCTTACTTATGCCACTTGTAATGATATGATTTGTACAATAATCTAACCAAGCCTAAGCAACATATATTTCCAAGGATAATCTACATCTAAGTTCATGCATAAAAAATGAATTGGAATAATGGTAAACATATAATTTCAAGAACACATTATATTGATAAACACAGAGACGCAAATAAACAATAATTGTACAAGCATGCATATTAAAGAGAGGCAATTAAGTGCATAAATATTGAAGAGAGCTAACTAAACATATGATGGGGAAGGGAATGAGTAGGGGAACAAACATGCATGAAACATGATAAAAGGATCTGTCCAGTGTGTGCGTGTTCGTGTAGCGTTCGTAAACGCGTTCGAACGGTAAAAAGAATGCAAGCATTCGAGTATCATTTGATAACGCATTCGAATGATAAACAGAATGTCCGCGTTCGTATAGCATTTGATAATGCATTCTAACGGGATGAGACCTGATGCATGGTACAATAAAATACATGTGTGTTTGAGTAGCGTTCGTAAACGCGTTCGAACGGTAAACAGAATACAAGCGTTCGAGTAGCGTTCTGATACATGTTCGAACGAAAATAAGACAGAATGCATACGTTCATTTAACGTTCATAAATGCGTTCGAACGAGATGAGACAAAATACATACGTTCATGTAGCATTCGTAAACGCGTTCGAACGAGATGAGACAGAATGCATACGTTCGTTTAGCATTCGTAAACGCGTTCGAACGAGATGAGAGAGAATGCATACGTTCGTGCAGCGTTCGTAATCACATTCGAACGAGATGAGACAGAATGTATACGTTCGTGTAGCGTTTGGAAACGCGTTCGAACGAGATTGCCAAAAATGGCATCCGAAATGACACAAACATATATATGGATAAACAAATACACAATGTAGGACCTCATGTGCCCGATGGAACATGTTTCACATTCAATCGGGTGCACCTCATCCGTTGCGGCAAAAAATCGTGGAAAAGGTAGCCTTTTAGGCATTTCCCTCGAATAGAGGACCTTTAATCCACCATAGTTAGCCCATGCGCACAAGAATACAATGCATGTGTAAATAAAGCAATGATATGAAAAAGGTAAATGACATAATAAAAGGCGCGGCAAAACATCGTGGTAAAGGTAGCCTTCAGGCATTTCCCTCGAATAGAGGACCTTTAATCCACCCTAGTTAGCCTATGCGCATTATGTTACAATGCTTATAAAATAAAGACAACAATAATATAGGACCTCGTATGCTCGATTAAACATATCTCACATTCAATCAAACATACTCCATCCGGCGCGGCAAAACCTCATGGAAAAGGTAGTCTTTAGGCATTTCCCTCGAATAGAGGACCTTTAATCCACCCTAGTTAGGCCATGTGCACTATATCATCATGCATAAATAAATAACATGCAGAAGCAATAGCATACTAACGACTAAATCATGCTTAAAAGATAAATAACATGCTAGCAACCCAATCATGATCGAATACAAGGTTTGATGAAACAAAGTGTGTGAATCTCTCAAGTGATACGTGGTATTGTATCCCGAGTGCAAACCGCAATACCGTCCATTCGGATTCGGCTATGGAATTTACGTTCGGGTTTCCATCCGATATACCACAAGAGAGAACACATGTTCCATTCATTCAAGGACCACAACATACATCAACAAACGACTGTCATGCGAAGGAATTCTAATAAACAACAAAAGAAGATGAGAATAAATAAGAAGGGTGCCCTCAGGTCTAACCTCTTAGGTCGTCTCTCGAAAGTGCATTACACGGCCGTCGGAAGGGTTGATGCTCCGCAACTCCTCCGGTCCACTGGTCCATTGCTCTCGCTCGCTGCTTCACTGTTTTGAGCTGTCGTTTCCTATGTTTTGCTGCTGTTTTGCTGCTGTTTCTTGCGGTAATTTAAGGGTTTTAAAGTGCAATTTTTTTTGGTCACTGTTTTGATATATTAAAGGACTGTTTTTTGGCTACTGTTTACGGTGAATATGGGCTGTTTTGGGGTTGGTTGTGTGAAAATATGAGGGTGCTGGATGGGTTGTGATTCTCGGCAATGTGAGGGTTATTTTCTCTTGCTTGGGACGTGAATGCTCTAGCTAGGTTGATTTCTTTTTGTGTTTTTTTGTGAGAATGAGCTAGGGGTTCTAAGGTTGGATTTGTGCTTCTTTTATAGGCAAAGGCTAGGGTTTCTCTTGTTTGAATAGGAATGGGATCAAGTAATTATGGGGGGAATATTTCTAATTAGTGTTTCACAAGGAAAATATCTAGTTAATTGGGGACATGATTTGGCTTAATTAGGAAGATCATACATTTGATTTGTTTTTGATTAGGTATGTGATTTGTTTAATTTATGAAGGATGTTATTTTAATTTGTGACATGTTTTAAATGTTTTAATTATTTTTGGGTGGGTTTTGGTGGGCTAAATGGGCTTAGGCGTGAGGCTAGCAACAAAACCAGAAGTACCGACACCGTTCGAATGCCTATTCGAACACTACACGAACGCTCGCAATCTGCTTGACGTTCGAACGTGTTCACGAACGTAACACGAATGAAAGCAGTGAACATGTGAATTGAATCCGATGACATACTTATTCTGAATTTCCCCTTCCGACATTCGTTTCCTGAGACTTCCGCAACCTAAAGAGTAGTGCCTCCGTACGAGACTCATCATCGGGACTTATATGCAAAATGCAGTGCCTACAGATACCCCAATAATATATACAGCTTTACGCATATCTTTCATCTCGAAGTTAGATGATAACCATCATTTATGTGTTTTACAAGGCTATAAGTATATCATCCACATACAAAAATATGATAATGAACTTATCTTTATCTCTTTTGGTGTACATACAATTATCCTCATCTATCAGTGTGAAATCATTCGAAATAATTGTATTATGGAATCATATATACCATTGTCTAGACGATTGCTTGAGACCATATATAGACTTCAAAAGTCTACATACTTTCTCATTTTCATTTTATTTTATGAAACCTATTGGTTGTTCCATGTAGATTTCTTCGTCAAGTTCTCTATTAAGAAAAACATTATTTACATCCATTTGATGTAATTCTAGATTCATACTCGTTATTATAGCCAGAATCAAGCGAATTGAGGTAAACCTTACCACAGGTGAAAAAGTCTATTCGTAGTCAATTCCTTCATGTTGTTATACCATTTTGCTACAAGTCGCGCTTTATATCTTTCGATATTGCCATCAGCATTACGCTTTATTTTAAGAATCCATTTGTTCTTGATAACTTTGCGTCATTTGGGTAGATCAACTGGTTCCCAAACTTGGTTGGACCTCATTGACTCCATTTCTTCTTCCATTGCTTTCATCTATTTTTTCTTAGTAGGACACTGAAGAGTCTCTTTTATGTTTCTAGGCTCTTCACCATCTTGAGGTAGAATCATAAATGACTCTCCTTCCATATTGAAACGACGTCGTGGAATTCTTATACGATTACTAATACTATGTCGTAATTGGGATTCTGGTTATGGAACTAATTCCTCACTTTCCATGTTATTCCCATTTGGATCTTGCATATTACTTCCACTTAGATTATGAACATCACCCTCATTCGGATCATGTAAAGGAGACTTCTGTGAAACTAATTCATCATTTTGAGATTCATGTGAAACTTACTCATCATATTTTCTCTAATTTCTCTCATCAATGTCACTCCCACTTGAATTAGGTAAACATGTGTGTTCAACAATCATGGGATTCATGTGATCATGAGACATAAATCTTGACCTATCTCTCCATGCTTAGGAAAATCATTTTCTAAAAACGTGATATCTTGTGATTCAAATTTTACCACGCCTCCACTTTCATGTTCACCAATGCAAACATACCATTTTGATTGTTCAGAATATCTTATGAAGATATAATTTTCCCCATTGGGCCTAATTTTCCATGTTTGTGAGAACGCATATGGATATAGACCACACAACCTCAAGGTTTCAAAAAGTGAAGATTTGGTTTTCGACCTGTCCATAATTCATATGATGTGGTAGCAACCGATTTTGATGGCACTCGGTTAAGTATATATATGGCAGTCAATAATACATCATCCCAATAGGCTATAGGCAAATTTACTTGTGCCATCATAGACCTAACCATTTCAAGAAGAGTTATATTTTTTTCTTTAGGCAACACCATTTTGTTGAGGAGTAGTAGGAGTAGTCAACTGACGTCTAATATCTTTTTCACTACATAATTCTCTAAGCTGATCAGATAAGTACTCACTGTAACATCCCCAGTGCGAAGATGTTACCGGCATGTGATGGATCCTCACTACCAACCTGAGTCTCTAACCATTTCTAAACTTTATTGATTATTCCTTTGACTATGTTACTATAATAGACAATTATTAAACTATTTCACGAACTAATTAGTGACGTACGAACAAACTTACTGACTTTAAATAAATAATTATACTTTATATCTGTAATATTATATACATTTGACTCACACCGACATACAAGCATTCTATCTAAATATGAACAATAAACAGACCCATACTCCAGTGCAGTAAACTCAATTCCTCGATCCCAGGCTCCTGTTGGGCTATGGCGTACCAAACAAAGTTACTTGCAAAAAAAACTGTGGAGTTAGGGTGGTCAGATCATTTGAACGACCTGGTGAGTGGACAGTTTAAGACAAGAACTAAAATGCTTTGTGAAAAAATTTTGTCCTAAAACCAGAATCGTCTCATTTTACAAGAAAAGCTAATCTTCTATGAAACTCTTTTTGTTTGAAAACAAATCTCTTTCTGCAAAACTTTTCTAGAAACTTATTTCTTTATGTAAAACTTTGAGATCTCTCATAAAACTAATTCTTTCTAAAAATATTTCATAAAATTGTCATATCTGGAAAACAACTGACGTATGGGGGTGTTAGGTATCGCCATCCTCCCACATGCCTAATTAGTACCTTGGGGCGTTACGTCTCACCGTCCCATAAGTCACTGAGCTAGAGACATGAGCGCTAATCAATACTGTCATCCTGGCCCTGAAACTAGGATTTAGGGGCGTCATATAGTACCGCCCCTAGTCCTGAAGCTACATGTACACATGTCTGTTTTATCCGTCAATTCCATAATTCGTCAATTCCAAAGTCTCTAAGATTGGATTTTCCCCCAATCCATAAAGAAAATCATAAAAGAACTCACCTCAAAATATCAAAAGCATAATAACATTTCTCAACTAGTCCAAAAATATTTTTAACTCATCAAAATATTTTGGCAACTCGGTCTCATCTCAAAGTATAACTTAAACATAAATAAATTCATTTAACTTTATAAAATCAATAAAACATTAGGAAAATAAAATTTCCACTCACAAATTATTCCACGAGCATATTCACATCCGTTTATGATTTATATCACATATCACATCACGCACACCAACGGTCATTGAAATTTATGTCAAAATTATCGGGGTGTTACATACTTCCCCCCTTAAATAAGATTTTTCCACGAATCCCATTTAAGGTTGAACTTCCGCAATCTGCTTAAACTTGAGATTCCATGATGTTGAGTAACTTACCATAACTTACTCAGATATACATGCTTTTCATAACCTACCAGTTACCAACGGATTTTATTTTCTTAACCAAAATTGATTCACCAATTGTAACATGCTACATTATGATGGTCTTCCCTATACTGTTTGTCATGACTTGCAAGTCACGACTGAGGCGATAGTTCATCATGAACTCATGAAATAAGATTCGGGGATAAAAAGAAAACTTATGGCGAGAAATGGATTATTCTTTCTTGTCATGGATTGGGCATATTATTTACTTGTATTCGTGGATCCTTTTTTTTTGCTATATGCTAGCCTGCATCGTCTAGATTCAGCTAGATTTGATAATTAAGTTTTAGTCAAGCTGACTAGTAAATATACCTTATTATTTGCCCTTTAAATATATTTCATACATGATACATTTTGCCCTTGTATATACGGTTCAATAGTACGTGAACCATGCTGAATAGTCCATTCATTGAATTCTTGACTGAGAGGTATTTACTCGGCAATAATCTATTAGACTTTTGTCATGTTTCATGTAGCTACTATCATAATGTTATTTCCTTCCTGACCTAAGAATGAGTGAGTCTCCTTCAGGACTTCTAGTTGTATCTAACATTAATCCCTTACTCAACTGCTTGTGTAAACCGTCGATCCTATATCTAATACCGTACTCAAGGCATTCTGTGCTTTGTATTCCTGTTCTTGACTGTCGAGACCCTTATATGTACTAACAAGAAAATCGTGTTTGAAAATTTCTCAGTGAAGAGTCAGTGGTCAAAATAGCTAGTTCTGCATGGCTATAAACTATAACTTCTAATCATTACTGAAAGATCCTATACATCCAGTATTATACTATATACATGAGGTCATAATTGACTCTTATTTGGACAACATCAAATTCTTTATATATTAAATCAAACCATGAAATCCTAACTCAACTAAGGAAAAATCGATTCATATATTTTCCCTTTTTAATCCACTGTAAATCCTCAGAGCGACATAATAAATGCATAACCAGGCTTGTCTTTTTACTAAAACTCATTATTTCTCAGTTGTAGCTCATTATAACATCCATATTCTTCCTTGTATTGATCTATATGTAATTCCTTCTAACTCAATGCTTGTACCATCATCCTTCTTTTATTACCTCTGTTACCAAACCATGCCCTAGACTACATCCATTCAAAGGTCTTCCCAATAACTAACTTTATATGCATCCGGGTAATGGCGACCGTCCCTCACTATCTTCTATCACATAAAATTTTATCATTTCTACTGTAACGTAGTTCGTTCTATTTGTCATAAGTAATTTTCCAAACTTCAATACAAGTTATGGGCTTATATTGGAAGTTACTATCACAATTATTCTTTGTGATATTACTATCTAGGTTTTGTATAGTTTCATCATACTAGGATGCTAAAGGTGTGACTTACGCAGGGAGAGGATATGATGAGTAAATTTATCTTGTCTGCCAATTCCTAAATGGTGTCGTATTCTTTAGAAGTTTGGGGGGTTATCTCGCTCTATTTCTTCTTATGTTTATTACAACTTAAGCTTTTCCTTTTGCTAACATCTTTCTCTCAATTTTTATCTTGTTCAACTTATTCCTTCTAATCATTTTATAGTATCCCTCTACCTGTGTTTCCTATCCAAAAGCGATTCTTGATTTCACCCAATAATGGGATTTAAATTTATCCAACAACAAGTGTTTTAATTCCTACATTGATAGTATAACCCTTATATTCTACTACCTTCAAAGTCATTCACTATCTATAACTATTAGGCAAACCCGCATATCACTTCCATTAATAGTAATGACGACTAAAATATATTTATTTATTTTTTTTCTTTCAAAGACTTCATTACTCAAATAACATCTTTGATCTGTAGTCGGCCCTACATGATCGTTGATCTGTCTTACATCAATTCCTACTTCTTGTATCACGTTATTTCTACTTACAAAAGTTAATTACCTTCATTCATGTTATCAATAGTACCTTTTCACATCTACAGGACTACCTGACTAAATACTTCTTTCGGGTTTATCTTATAACAATCCACATATGGTATCCTATCGCCTCGAAACTCACTAACTATCTCACACACAGTCGATCACTGCTTATCTTATACTATCTCAATCTTTGGGAATCTATGCCACTTTTATTTGATATCGCGTGCCAATGGCACATCCAATAATACTTAGAATATGGAACTTGAAGATATTCCATATGTCATGGTTTATTGTAAAATGGGAAAAAAGTGTTTATGATGGTTACCATATCCTAAGAGGTTAAGTTATATTGTTCATCTTATTTACGAAAGCTGTGGGCATCCTTATATGCATAGGACAGTGTTGATAATCGTGTTTCTTTTTAACTAACTCGAAGCATCATCCACAAAGTGCCCTTGATCTTCTTACTAATTGGTAGAACCCAGACCTATATTTACTTTCGAAAGGAGTTGTTGCTCTTATGCATTTAATCATACTAGCCCTTAATCTTTGACGGTGGCTATTCCTTCTCGATGGTATCCGTATTGAATTCTATATACCAAAGGGTCTCGTAACTCTATTTTCCATATGACACCGAGAGATTTCATGGAGATACATTGGGATTCATAGAGGTTTGTTGTGATCGCATCTTCAACTCCCTTAAGTGATATTAGGAGCATTATGTTTGAAGGAATAGCTAAAGTGGTATACTTATGACTAATTATATACAAGTCTTGATCTCTCTCTTCCTAGGAATGCATTTGTTAACTCTTTCACTAGCTTCAAATATCTTCCTTAAGGATTTTCCATTGATTGAGAATACTGGGGCGTTGGTATTAATTATGTTATAATCAAATGAAGGTTAGGGTTCTCTCAGTTCGAGCTTTCAACTTTCCAGTCGATAATTTATTCTTTACTTTCTTAAACTGACTTTTCAAGTTAACAAGTCTCTGTTTTACTCACGTTTAAGGGAAAACGATTAGGATGGGAAGGTATGGGCATAATTCTAGGTTTGTATTATGTTAATTATGCACTGCTAGTTCTTTTTCTTCGGTAAATATGGACCGCCTAAGGGTCACTGCACAATATTGGTAATATATTACTCTTACGGTTCAAGCTCTTCAATTTTGATTCATATATTCCAGTCGACATCACCATAAAAATGAACCTACCCGTCTCTATAACTCCGGATCGAGTCTATCTTAAAGCTTTCTTGTCATTAGTGATTACTCTCTATATACAAATTGCTAATAAAATTCTACTGACCGATGAATATGTCGCACAACTTTCAATATTCATCAACAATCATTACTTGCTTTAAAAGTTTATAGGGACTGATTCGTTAGATCTATCTATGGTGGTACATTGGGTCAAAGTCCGGCTTTCTAATAGGCAATTATCTCCATCTAAAGCTAATTCTTTCTTTAGTTACGCCTTTATCTTATTTTGGGAGGAGATTATCTTACTATGACTAGTTTTTACTTTATACCTCAATCGTTTAATCTCCTCAATCTATCTTCCACTTATCTAAATATAGACATCATAAACAGGACTTATTTAAAGTTCTCTAAATCTCCTTAAGGCACTTTCCAAACTAATAGGATCCGATACTGAGTTCTAATGATAACTAAAAGTGTGGTATACCAAGAGAAAATTAACTTACATTTGGGGTTTGTTGGTCTTCTGAAAAATCAGGATATATAGAGGTATACTTATTTATTCCGGATAAGAAGGCTTTCTAATTTGAAGGAATGATAGTATTGTCTGGTGAGCCATAAAAGAGTTCTATTTGAAGGATTAGAGCATTATATGTGCTTTAGATTATGTAATGGATTCCAGTTAATATTTCGATATTCCTTGTACTATGGTATCTGTTCAAGACTGAGGCTTTATATAGTTACTTGTGGTCTACTAGTCTATGATGCTATTATACTGCTAGAGTTCTTTCTCCATTCATGTTCTAGAATAATTTTGGCTTATTACCCCATTATTCCTCAATGAAGGGTGTAGCTAACTCTCAATGTACTTCGACACCCGCATATTCACATATCTGATTTATATTCTGGTTAGAAAATTAACTATGAATGAGCTAACTATCTTTATAGAATATTCCATATTAAGGTAAATCCAGACATACTATAGGATTGAGGATACTTGAGAGTAGCCTCTTATATATGGGGTACCTCGGGCATACCACATACATAAGACACTATCACCCTCCTACTGCAGTCACTAACCGTAAGACCGTACTCTGATACTATCTTTGTCTGAGCCTCTAACCATTTCTAAACTTTCTTGACTATTTCTTTGACTTTGTTAATATAACATACATTTATTAAATTATTTCACGAACTAATTAGTCACGTACGAACAAACATACTGACTTTAAATAAATACTTATACTTTATATCTGTAATATTATATACATTTAGACTTGACTCACACCGACATACAAGCATTCTATCTGAATGCGAACAACAAACTTCGCATGACAGACCTTTTGGGGTTTTTGGCGCGGGGAAGCAGCGGAAGCTCGTGGTTCGGGCAAAATCGTAACTTTAAAATTTTTTAAAATTACCAAATAAATTATTCAATATCCAATATGAATAATTCATTCATATATAACCTAAACATATTTATTCGATATCAAATAACGACATAAATATGTTAGAAACATCGCAAAACTTTTACGAAAACGTTTTTCCGTAAAATGACATAAAACACGTTTTTGTCCGAACCGACCAACCAATACACATGAGGGCTGCCCAGGTCAGCCCCAATAGCACTTGGGCAGTTCATAGGCTTCCCGAACAATGACCAATTCATTGTTGGATAGCGGACACCCGGTAAGCCCGAAACTCACCCGGTAACGCTGTTTTTTCACCGTTTTTGCATATTTCAACTCCGAAACAATTTCCTGTAATTATTTCAATGCCCAAACACATCCAATACATTTATACAACATACTTTTCATCACCAAAATCATAAAATTTCCAGATTTGATTTGGTAACCAAAAATATCATTTTTCATGATTTAAATCCAATTTTCTCAACATTAATCATATTAATATTTACCACCAAAGTCACCACAAATGAAGAACCCAAGAACAATTATAGGAGTTAAAAGAGTGTTTATAACACTCTAGAATGGCAACAAGTCATCAAATGAAAAAATTAAACTAATATTACAATAATATTATCCAATCTAATTTCACACATGCATCTAGCCTCTAAATCCATCCTCCAAATCAAAAAACCCCAAAATATAAGAAAGGAAGAAACCCTAGAAATATTCTAGATATCAAGAACAAGAAACAAGCTTTCTAAGTTTAAGATTATTGAAGATTACCTTCAAATCTTGTAATTTCCTTAAACTTTTTCTTGAATTTTCTTCACTTTCTGCCTTGTATCTTCAAGAAAATCTTGGGAACTTTTTTTATGGAGATAGGTTCGGCCATGGCTTCTTATGAAATGAGAAAATAAAATTTTCATCTTTAAATATCAAGGCCAAACCAACTTAGGGAGAGAAAGAAGGGTATTTTGGTCATTTGGTCAATTAATCTAATTAATTAATAATAATAACCTTTAAGTTAACAAAACCAATTTGTAAACTTTAAGCTTAATAAAATCATGCTACATGTAACCAATAATAATGAAAAATATTGCATAATAATTATGTAATATTGATTTAATTTAATTATCTAGATATTTAACATTTAAATACCGAAATTATTAATTAATGTGATTATTATTATATATGTATTTTTATTTACATTAAATAACAAATACAAATATTAATGGCATGTGTCAAAGTCTCATTTGACAAATAATTAATATGTATTAAATAATATTTTGTATCAAATACAAATACACATTAATTATTAATTGACCGAAATGCCCATAATATATGTATTTTCGTTTAACCATTTAAACGATTCGAATTAACTCATTTAATCCGGTGAAGTATTATGAATAATCTATATTATTCATAACGCGTTGTCCAAGTGCTCAATGAATACACTTCATATTGGGGACTCTCTAAGTTTAGGTTTATCCGTCACGAAATCCAATTTCGTGTCCATAATTCACCCACTAATGAATTATGACGACCACATATAATCTCACTAAACTATGCAATTCGAGGTCATTGCATATGTATAATCCCTCCGTCACAGGCTATCAATATTATAATGGGGACATAGATAAGAACGTCAAATCCC
Source organism: Zanthoxylum bungeanum (assembly GCA_019454045.1). Classification (NCBI taxonomy): domain Eukaryota; kingdom Viridiplantae; phylum Streptophyta; class Magnoliopsida; order Sapindales; family Rutaceae; genus Zanthoxylum; species Zanthoxylum bungeanum. The sequence continues at coordinate 47,528 of SKCR01037477.1, forward strand.
TAAGGTATAATATAGTCGACTTTTAAAATTTACGATCTCTAAATAATACTCGGAACTCGCTTCGGAAGTATACCACGACCATGGATTTACTAGATCGTAAATACGTACAAGATACCTATGCCATGTACACATGACTGACGGATTCTATCTGATACTCATAGGATATCATGAGCATCGGTCAACACCCAACGAACAGACGGAGGTCTGATCTAAATAGATCGGTGACATGACTACCATCAAAGTGTGGAGGATATCTCATATATCCACAGTGGTATCTCAAGTCGAAGGACCATTATGCTACTCGACTCGAGAAGATTCCTATTGACGTTGGTGTACCATATATTAGGAAATATTCAGTGAGTCATTCAGTGTTTATCAAATAAACACCTACATGTCTATACCAGTCTCCCAAGACTCATGGTTCATTGGGATAAACCATCAGACCAAGTCTCGATATACGATATGTACTTGTCTCATCAGATTTTACTAACCGGCCCGTGTTAGTAAATCTTGACCATGAACTTTATTTGAGAATATACAACTTATAGTAACGCTTCCCAATGTCAATTACAAACTACGTTGTAACTGTGCACTACGTTGTAAATTCTAGGGTCTTTATCTAATATATACATATCACTAAATCATATTTAGTTTCAATCTAATCGTAATTAGATCGAATATGTATATAAAAGCAAGAAGTACTACCATAAATAAGTAATATTATGGGAAAATAGAATTATTCGTATTCATGAATCAGACATAAATACGATCCGAATTGGCACTCCGAGCACCAACCCTAACAAAACCCATACTCTAGTGACTACAATAAACTCAATTCCTCGATCCCACGCTCCTGCTTGGCTATAGCTCATGAGATAAAACTACCTACAAAACAAACTATGGAGTTGAGGGGGTCAGATAGTTTGAACGACCTAGTGAGTGGATAGTTTAAGACATGAACTAAAATGCTTTATGAAAAAATTATTTCTTGAAATCGAAATAGTCTCATTTTACAAGAAAAACTAATCTTCTCTGAAAACTCTTTTTATCTGAAAAACAAATCTCTTTCTGTAAAAATTTTCTAGAAACTTATTTCTTTTTATAAAACTTTGAGATCTCTCATAAACTAATTCTTTCTAAAAATCTTCATAAGACTGTCGTTCTAAAAATCTCATCTGGAAAACAATTGAAGTATGGGGGCGTTACGTATCGTCTTGTTCTCACACGCCTAACTAGTGCCTTGAGGCGTTACATCTCGTCTTCCCCCAAGTCAATGAACTAGATACAGGAGCGCTAATCAATGTTGTCATCCTGACCCTGAAATTAAGATCTAGCGGCGTCATATAGTACTGTCCCCTTTAGTCCTGAAACTATTTGTGCACATGTCTGCTGTATCCATCAATTCCATAATCTTTCAATTCCAAAGTCTATGAGATTAGGTTTTTTCCCCAATCAATAAAGAAAATCATAAAAGAACTCATCTCAAAATATCAAAAGCATAATAACATTTCTCAACTGGTCCAAAAATATTTTTAACTCATCAAAATATTTTGGCAACTTGGTCTCATATCAAAGTATAAATTAAAGGTAAATAAATTAATTTAAATTTATAAAATCAATAAAATATTATGAAAATAAAATATCCACTCATAGATTTGGAAATTGATTGGCACTACTTCACGGTGTCGAAGAAAGTCGCGGTTCCTGCTGATAATCTGTAATCGATAAATTTTATTAGAATATAAGTTGTGAGATATGCTTCCTATCAATAAATAAAATATGAAATGCATGAATACTTGACTTCGCTGAGTTACTAACTTATAAATGTGGTCTATGGATTTTTATGGGGTAAGGTTTGGGGTGACACAAGTGCGGGAACAGAATTTTAGATTCTACTAAGTCGCTGAAAACTCATTGCTTAACGTCTAACTTTGAAAATCCGTTGTACTTAATTGGGAATGAATTAGGGGCTAAAATATTAATATAATGGACCTTAATGAGTCTATTTTATTTTGGTCCTTACGGATCTTAGTTTCGATTTTTGAAACTCAAGTTCTAAACCGAAGTTTGAGGGATGTTCATGCTGAAAAATTGGATGCAGTGGCAGCAGGTTGCCCAACTTCAACAATTTGGTTTGGCTTCATCCTAAGTCCAAAAATTTTAATTTTTGGATGTTACTCTCTTATATGTCTATTATACTCATAATTTTACTGTTAATCATTTGGAAATCTAAAACTCAACTTATAAATAAATTATCACAACCTATCCAGAATATATTTCAGGTTAACTTCACTGCTCAACTTCCTTGATTTGCCCACTTCCTTAATACTCTTAATTTGACAACCCCAACATAATTTTTATTATTATAAACACTCTTTATTATGCCTAAATACTTATTTTATTAATATAATCTAGGTTATATATTTTATCGAATACTTGGCATGCAACATGCCCATTTAAACATCATTACCACAACATGTCCAAGCCAACTCTACAAACTAACATCACCCAAAGCATTGCTTTCAAACACAAAACCAAAAACAAGCCCTTCTCCACTCAACTCAATATTTTCCGCCAACCCCTAATGTAATACTTTAAGCATATTTAACACCATCCAAATCACCATTTCCCTCTCATGCTCTTACCATCACCATCACCTTCGAAACTCAAACAATATTCAATAAAAATGAAAAAACATAAGAGCCCCATGCCCGATCATAAAGGAGGAGAAATTCAAATTTTCTAATTTCCATACTCTAGACTCAAGTGCATGATAATAGGCTCACAAATGCATATACAAGTATTTAATCCAAAGCTTAGAAAAAAAATCATGCATAAACTTCTCAAATCCCTAATTTTCGAATGTGGGGAAAAATGAATAAGCTTCAACATCAACAAAATGAACGAGAAAATGAAGAAATCAACTTACTTTATGGTGCTAGCTTAGAAGACATGGCTGATTTTCTTCAAGAATTATGGACCAATCTTGCTAAGGTAAAAAAAAGGGAGTGGATGAAGAACAAACCAGAAAATATGTTTTAGAAAAGTGATGAATAGTAATGTAGGACTAAAAAAATGTGAGGGTGCTTTATATAATGAATGACAAGATTTTTTCTAATAAAATAATTTTTTTTTACAAGTCACATGTGAATTTTCTAGAGAAATCTGAGCTACTATAGTACATGCAATATTACTAGTATTTTTGACCTATTTCTGTTCAGAATTATTAAACATGCTCAACATGAAAGTTGTAGGTCTCAGTCTTAAAGTTCCGAAAATATAAAATTCACTAAAATTGGACATCGTATGAGGAAGTAATGGCTAAAATACTAAGGACTATCCGGTATGAAATAGAAAAATGATTTCGTACCAGAACTGCAAAATATTTATCGAATTTCCAGAAAAATAATTCCACGAGTATATTCACCACCCTTCATGATTTATATCACATATTACATCATATACATCGAAGCGGTCGTCGAAATTTATGTCAAAATTACCGCGTTGTTACACTTACGACCACAGTTATGCTTCAGATTTATGAGCAATCAAATAAACATAAGTAAAGCGTGTGAAATCATCTATGAATGTGATGAAATAAGATGTTCAATGTCTTGCTCTGACATTCATTGGACCACATATATCTGAATGAATTAATTGTAATGGATATTCTACTCTAGTTCCTTTTTCCAAATGGTTTTCTTACAGTATTTCCAGCAAATAATATTCACAGGTTGACAAATCTACATTTTCTATGTTTCTCAAAAAGCCTTCTTTGGGTAATCTGTTCATTTTTTGCTGGCCAATGTGGCCAAGTCTAGCATGCCACACATTTACATCACTATCATTATTGAAAGACGAAGTAACAAAAGAAACACTGGAATTACAATTAAAATATTCAATATTTAATACAATAAATGTTGGACAGTTATGACCCATAGCGTCACTGTTTGTAAAAGACATTGTGTTTTTGTACAAAATTAACTATGTTGTAATGAAATTGCCTTTTATCGTTTTGTAATTTATTTACTTTGATATATAAATGGTAAAAGTCCTTATGATTAATTCCGGATTGAGATGATATGAGACAGTATCAATTCATAAAAGTTTAATCATTAAATATCCCTAGTCGTAGTATTATCGAGATTAGACATCGATAATGCGGAATAGACTAGTATTACACTTGTGTCCGTTGTGAGGGCATAACGACATAGTTCTCATATATTTAAGTATTGGATACTTATGTAAGTGCGATAGGAGGTTGTGTTTTACCGATGGTACGGAAAATAGCTTCACTCTGGATATACCCCGCGGAATCACATTGGTAGTATGTATATGTGTCTATGGGAGTCCGCTTCAGGGTAGGTGTATTTGGTCTTAACTTGAGACTTGCATCGCTAGTACTTGCGACAATCGGTAAAGTTTGGTTTTGGTCGTCCAGTGCTTTAACAGATTCTGTGTACGCCTCTTCTGGGTTTATTGAGAATCGTAGTGTATTGGATGTGATGTTAAGACAGAAGTATCACTTCAGACATATGGAGATGATGATCACGCAGGGATTCAGAACTGGTTCTCTATTGTGTTGCAACCATCGGGAGAATATGACAAGGTCATGATTATTCGATTCAAAGAGACTAGTTGCTTGATATCCGATATGTGCTTCGTACGGGGCAGACACTATTCCAGCCCCAGGCCTTGCACGTGACATCTGATACTGGATCGTAATACACTATACTACGGTATACTATGCCTGATATAGATCGTATATTCCATTAAGAATATTTCTGGAGAATTGGGTAGGCATGGCGCTTTGCTAGAAGCCAACCTTGTCTCGTAAATCGGTAAAAACATAGTACGAGGTACGCACGTGTTCGGATAGTCCGATGACCGTATTTACTGCCAACATATCCAGGGATCTCTTGGGTCGCTTCCCGAAGATTCACCGATGACGTATGATTCGAGCATGATTAATCTTGGATTAATCGCGGAGTCACTTTATCTTGGATAAATTACTATTTGAAGAGAGAGAGATTAATTTGGAATTAATCGACAAAATGATATATTTGATATATTAAATGAAATTGGATTTGACGCGGAATTAAATTAGATTTTAATTCGGGCAAACGAGTTAATTTAGAATTAATTCGTTAGCGACGTGAATAGTAATTTCGCTAGGCATAATTATTTAATTACGTCGCGATGAAAGTTCGTTAATTCGAAATTAGCGAAACCGAGCCCGGAAGTGTTTGCGGGCCCACTCGCATTTTGAATTCGAGTGGGGCCCACAAGTCACATCGCGAGTCACATCACTTGTCATTAATTTTTGATAGAAGTCATAGTCACTTTTTGAGAGTGACATGCAGTCACTATTCATGATGCAAGTTGTTGAGATCATTTATTACAATTTTGGAGCCAAAATTGGCTTTGACTTTTTGTAAACTAATACCAAACATTTGGTAATTGTTTTTAATTGATTCATACGGTTTTGGAAGCCAAAAGAATAGAAAAACAGAACTCTCTCTCTCTCCATTTCTTGCAAAAACCGTGAGCTCCATTGAAGGGAAGATTGGATTTTCTTTCTTCATTTTGCTAGCACAATCAAAGGATCAAACAAGGTGATAGGGAAGCTTATCTTAGAGCATGGATTTCCTTTAAAGCTTGGAGCTTCATCATCTTCTTCAACAAACAACCTTGGCTGAATCTTGGAGCTTCTTGGAGGAAAAGTTTTGTTGAGCATCACATCCAATATGATCATTGTAAGTGTGTTTCCGCCACATTTCTTTGTAGTATTCATTCTATTTTCGTGGCTTAAAATGATCTTGGGACATCAATAGAAACCAACAATGGTATCAATGAGCCTTGTTTAAGCATGAAATATTTTAGGGTAAAATTTGGGTAAATTGATTTTGAGCATGTTTTGAATAAATTACTTGTTTGAGCATACTTATGGATGGATGACTTTGAGTTGTTTATGATCAATTTTGTGAAAAACTAATTGGATGAATTTTTCCCCAAAAATGAGGCATGGCCGAATCTTGTAGTTACCCTAAAGTCTTGGTATTTTTTATTTTGTTGATCATTGGATGACTTGAAACGTATTGGAAATGTCGATTTGTAATTCGATCGGATTGAAAAATGAAATCAGACAAAAATCCTTATCATGGACGAGAGCTTCTTAGCATGTATGGACTTGATTTTTGATTCAAGAAAGTTGGACATTAGTTGAACAAATAGGATACATAATTAATTGGTTAAATTGTATTTTGGAAATATTGATTTAGTTAATTAATTGATGTATTACACTTTAATTAATTAAGTTATAAAATTTGGAATTTTAAAATTTGGTTAATTGGGCTTAATTTTGAATTGGGCTTGAAAATGTTATATTTGGGCATAATGGGCTTGGTTGGGCCAAGTTGGTTTAGGCAAATTGGATTGGATCCAAATTGGGCCTAAATCATTCCATTAAGTCCAAATGTAATAAATGGGCTTTAAAAGTTTAATTGGGCCTTATGGGCTAAAATTGGTTTTTTGGCATATGAGGGTGATTCCTCAATTGGGCTTGGTAATTGGTTTGCCCCATATTGACCAAAGCCCATGCCTTATAAAATCAATTGAAAGCCCATCGGACTTTAATTAAATGAACATTGGATGTTAGTTGGGCTTTGAGACCCGATAAGATTAGATTTGGAATCTTAGTCGTTAAAGCGCATTAAAAAGTGTAGATATTTAATTTGGAATTAAATACATGAATTAGTATTGAATACGAATTAAATTAGATTTAACGAGTAGTTCGATATAATTCAAGAATTCGTACTTTAAGTACTTATTCTCAAACGAGTTGGACTCCCGTAAATCAAATCATTGTTTGAACATTGGATGATCACTAATATTCAAAGATAATTAATTTGATTAGTTTGAATGAATAACATGCTTGAATGAATACATGGATGTGATGTATGAATAGCGTATATCGGATGGATATTAGAAGGGAAATGGCAATTTTAGAAATTATTGTAAATTCGGAATTTATAAATTGGACCTGCGTGTCCAGCCTTCTCTCTCATTATTTCTTTGTATTCTCTTCTCACCTAATTCCCCTCAATGTTAATGAGGTTTCTCTTATTGTATTATGTAATTGGGTAGAAGTAGAATAGTGCTAGCCGGGGAGAGGAAATTGAGCGATTTGTTCTAGGAACAATCTGTTTAAATATTCATTCGTATATCGTTATTAGTTTACTTTTCGCGCCTTATTATGCTTTTAGAAATGCATGCTTAAGGGTGTATGATGAGACCTTAACAAAGATAATAAATTGGTTGCAAATTTACGCGAAAAACCCTCAAAACATATTAAGCGTTATTTCCTTCCGTTGAGTGATTCTTACTCAAGATCCAAAGTTGGCATTGGTTTGTTGGCCAAAGTCAAGACCTTTGTCAATTGCGGATGTGTTTGAATCATGGGAGTTTTGTTCCATATTGGTGTCTTGTCCAAGTCGTGATTTGTTGGCCAAAGTCAAGATCACTTCTTGTCCATCGACATTGATTACGAAGCTTTCCATGTCAATGGGTCCCGCTTAACTGGAATCATTAAGCTTGTTCTGCCAAAGCCAAGGCTTAGTTGATTCAGAGGAAAAATGTTAGGAAAATATATTGGATATATTGGCAGATATACTGTATATATGTTTCGGACTTGGATGTCCACCTACCGGATCTAGGAATTGGATTAGATCCAATTGATCTTCGAGATCTACCTAGTTAAATATCATACAGCTTGTTGGCCAAAGTCAAGGTTGTGTGTTATTTAACGGGATCCTAGCCCACTAGGAAACTGGGTTTCCCGAGTACTCAACAGAGGGTTAGAGGCTCGCCGAAAAATAGTGGGAGGCTAGTATTGAATTTGTAATTTCATTCAGATACTTAGCTTTACGCGGTTTTAAATTATTTCGTCAAAATTATATTATTAGTTGGACTAATACAATGTTATTTTTCTTGTAACAGTTAGACTGTACCCATATATCGTTGATTAGATAGTTAGACTATCGTAATCAAGATGACATGAAAGGGAAATGTCCGAGACATTATCATGGGCGAAAATGTCTTCAAGGGCATGAACTTTGCCGATTGGGAAATGAATTTGAGGATATTCCTCGGAGCCGAGAGGCTGCTATATACCATACAGAGACCTCTTGGGCCTAAGCCCAAACCTGATCAGTTACTTGAGCTGGAGCTTTGGAAGACTCACAGCGATGATAATGATACTGCTCAGTCTATTATGCTTGCTTCTATGACTCAGCATTTTCGTCGACAGAATAGGGACTTGGATCCCTATAACATGTTGGCGAGGTTGCACGATCTTCACCGATCAAACCGAAGGTCGAAGAGATATGAGTTAACACATAAGCTCTTCCGTTCACGTATGTCAGAAGGCATGTCTGTTGATTCCCATGTGGTACAGATGATTGCTGACATAGATGAGCTGGCTGAGATGGGGATAGTCTTAGAGGCTGAGATTACCATAGATATGATCTTGCAATCTCTCCTTGATACTTGGAAACAGTTCATCATAAGCTATAACTGTAGGGGTTTCAGGGGCTAAATCCGGTAACGCAGCGGAAACACTGGAAAATCAAATTTTCTGATTTCAAAAATTTTTCTCGGATTAATTAAATAAACATATTTATTTAATTATCCAATAATCAAATTATGAAATAAAATTCAAATAAATCATATTTAAGTGAATTTACCGAATTGCCCTTATACTTGGTACTTTTTCCATTTTAGTCCGAAATTGATCAAATCAATTTTGAATGATTCTAAATCATTTCTAAGATGAACTTAGCATGTTCAAAACATTAAAACACCAAGACAACACAAATGCCCAAAAATTGGACCCATGGCCGAATGTACCTCTCAAGTGCATTATTGTGCACTTTGTCATTTCATGCTTCAAAACACATCAAGATGTAATCCAATCAACATGAAACTTTATATGCATCATATACACATCCAAATACACAACATATATGAAAAGCCCCAAATTTGGAATTGGTCATGAACCCTAATTTTTCAATTTCATCAAATTGGACAAATTAGACCAAATTGGTTAAATCCAATACTTCAATCATGTTTCTTCCATCCAATCAAAGTCTCAACACAATGAAACAACTCAAGATCAAATCTAGGTCATCTAAGAGTGGGTCAACAACTCTAGATTAGCAACAAGGTTTCCAAAACCTTAAAAGAACACTTATTGCTACAATAGCCATAAGCTTCCTTCATCATACATGCTCTACACTTTCACCAAAAATTCCATCATCAAAAACACAAAGAATAAAGAAAGAAATAACCTAAGAACATCATATGTTAAAGCCTAGATCCTAAGGAACATTTTCCTTTCTAATAGTAAGTTGGAGAAACTTACTAAAATCCAAGCTTTCTTTGGTTTCTTCTTTCTTTCTCACAAGATATCTTTGGTTTCCATTAATGGAGTTTTCTTTTAAAGTGTATTAGGTGTGAATAAAATGAAATGAAAAACAATATATACTTGCACACACAATGCCTTGGCCGAATTTCACCAAGACTTGTACAAGTTTATAAATTTCAATTTCATTTCACTTTACATTTGATCAACTTGGTTAAATATCTAAAACAACTTTAAAGATATTTAATTAAGTCAACAAAGGCAACCAAGAAAATATAACTCTTATATTTCTAAGGTCATGGCCGAATTTTGATAAAAAATAAGGAAACAAATATTTCATTTTTCAAACAATTTTGAACAAATATCTAAGAAGTCAAAATCAATTTGACAACTTTTTCCTTTAATGTAAAGTCAAACATTTACATTTATAATCATTTCCTAACTTTATCATTTGGTGATATATTTATGTTTTAATTATATTAATCATTTAACAATTAAATAATTAAATAATTAATTAAATATAAATATATCAAACATATGTATTATATTTACTTTAAATATCTCAAATACATATATTAATGATATATGTCAAATACCTTTATTTGACTACTTATTAATGTGTATTTAATAATAGCATATATTAAATACAAATACACATTAATTAGGAAATGACGGTTCGGCCCGTTCGCATGTATTTTTCGTTTAACGTTTAAACGATTTATAAATAATCATAATTATTTATAAATGTTGCTCTAGTGCTCTACGAGTATGTTTCATTATTGAGACTCTCTAGATTCAGGTATATCCGTCACGAAATCCAATTTCATGTGCATAATCTATCCACCCGTAGATTATGACGATCACGGATAATCTAGCTGAATCATACAGGTCGAGGTCATTGCATACGTATAATCCCTCCGTCACAGGTATCCGGATAATCCCAGAGATATAGATGTAAACGTCAAATCTCTATAGATATTATCCCGTCGACGTATCTATTAGCAATCTCTAAAAAACATTCGGAACTTACTTCCGAAGTATACTGTGGCCACAGATTTAACAGACTACTAATAATATATGGACTACCTATGCTCTGTACACAGAACTGACGGATCTTATCTTGATACTCACAAGATATCCTGAGGATCGGTCCACACCCAACGAACAGGCGGAGGTCTGATCTAAAAGATCGGTGACGTGACTGCCATCTAAGTGTGGAGGATGTCTCATACATCCACAGTGGTATCTCAAGTCGAAGGACCACTATGCTACTCAACCCGAGAAGATTCTTATTGACGTTGGTGTACAATTTATTAAGAATCTTCGGTGAGTCGTTCAATGTTTATCCACTATAAACACCTACACGTCTATACGAGTCTCTCTAGACTCATGGTTCATTAGGATAAACCATCGGACCAAGTCTCGATATACGACATGTACTGGTCTCAACGGATTTGACTAACTGACCCGTGTTAGCAAATCTTGACCAGGAACTATGTTTGATAATATACATATAGCAGTGACACTTCCCAATGTCAATTACAAACTAACTTTGTAACTGTATACTGCATTATATATTATCAGGCCTTTGTCTAATATATACATATCACTAAACCACATTTAGTTTCAATCTAATCGTAATCAGATCGAATATGTATATAAAAACAAGAGGTGCAACCACAAATAAGTAATATTATGGAATAATGGGATGTTCGTATTCATGAATCAGACATAAATACGGCCCGGATTGGCGCTCTGAGCACCAACACCAACAATTTCTCCCACTTGCTCTAGTGCCAATCCACGGTATCATATACACATGTCAATGTGTATCTTATGCACATGGCCCTCAAAAGCTCACCAGTACTTAAGAGGTAGGCAACCTGAAACAAGTCCGCTATGACATATTGAGTTTTTCAAACAAACTCCATCGTTTCCCATAGTCAGCATCATTCATATTTTGTAGAATCTAAATTATACATTAATATGACTCTGATGCTACATCAGTATTGTGCTATAGTTACTGAGTTGTCCAAGTATTTAGGGATCAAATCCAAAATACTATGCGGACAACCGCAAGCACAATAACAATTCAAAACTTCTATTTTATAAGGTCACTATGCAACTTCATAAGTCAATACTTCATAAGTTGCATTTAATTCCACTATAAAAGTAGAATCCTTCGTGACACTCCCACTGCATCTTTTCTGACTCTTTATGATGTAGACTGTCTAATGTCATAATTAGTCTCAAAACTAATATGACCCTAATGGTTGCAGACAATATTCTCCATGAATTAGAAACTCGTTCTTAATATCTCAAAGATCACAAAGAACGTGTTTCAAGATCCATCATATGGTCTATAGGATGTCAAAATAACTCGTAACAATTACGATTAAATCGACATTGATAATCGCACATAATAAAGTATTCACTATGTCATAATCAAATGATACATAATATTGTTTAGACATTCTAATCAATATCTCTTTCGAAAAAGGAATCATCATTTACGAAAGATGAATACTATGTATAAGACATACAATAACTGTCGAACAGTTATACTAACTGTCATACAGATAGCCTTGTTATGTCCTTCATTAGATCATATCTAATGTACGACTAATAGAAGTATCTCACAAGTCTCCAAGTTTCATATCATATATAAAACTTTATATCAAATATAACAGAGACTACTCCCACTGCTTTCACGGAGTAAAAAAGACTTAGGTAAATCTTTTACCTCACAAACATCTCATTATTACTATAATAATGACAATGTCGTTAAGATATATAACACTAGAAAGTAATTTGTACGCTCCCACTAACCCTTCTAATCACATATGTATTCTCTATACTTTGACAAGATCAGACAATCTGACAATATCAAAAACTAAACTGCGATCTCAGCAGAACACAAACTCTAGGGCCATTTCAGAATGAACTCTTCAAATAAGGAAATCACAACTGATCTCTTATCTGAATAAGTCATCCAAAAATGCCACTTTGCATTCTTTAGCTAAAATATACAGTTTATTATCAACATTAACCAATATATCTTTAATTGTTCAATTAGCGTGACTAGAGATAAGTTTTCTCAGAATCTACAATAGATTGTTGAGTACAACTTTTCTCACTGTCATACTGTAAAGGTCAAACCTTTAATAAGCTCACATTGCTTTCGCTGCGCAAACAATTAGCACATATCATGAACTAATTCATAATGAAAGCGTAATCAAGTTCAAAACTTGATCGTATTAAGCTATGAACAATCTTAGATCTATGGTTCAATGGTGAACTTCCAGAATCGATATCAAATATCGCTTCCATTATAAGTTATAGGATAATTTTTCTTCAGTAAGAAAACAACGGAACCATTAAGTATCAAATACTCGTGAATGATTCTGTTATCCTATTGGACTTGTACGGAAGATGTATAAGGGTTGTTTCATCTTATTAATTACGTAGTTCCATTTATAATTTATCATTCTCACATTTGACTTCAATAAGTCAAGTCTTTTCTACAATAGTTAACATATGATGTTACACACCAAGTAATAAGACGATTTTATTACTTAGAATCGTAGGAAAGATATTCTATTAAATAGAATACAATATTCTATTAAACAGAATAAACGATAAACTTTTACTTATACCTCCGAGGTGTAAGTAATTTCCATTATATAACTATTATATAAAAGAAAGATTGAAATCTCAAACTTTTCAAGATTCAAATTTTCTACCTATACATATCATATATGCAACTGTAGAAAAAATGGAACATTAATTAAAGAGATGAATTAGTGTTACTGGAGTAAAACCCCAAGAGTATTGAAACTAATTCGGTAACATTCAATATCAGACGAATCAAATCATATAAGATTCGATTGCTCCCACTACTCAATTCCATCAAGATGGAATCGTGGAAGAACAATATTGAATATGAATCATATTCACTAAATAACCTTAGAACTAATTGCTTTAAATTCATACGTTTGATCGTATCAAAGATCTTTGAACAGTTCAAAGACATGTAATGAATTTTAAGGATAGAATTCTCTAAAACCTTTAGATTGAATATATTTGAACAAGTCAAAAATGTTCAATCTACGTTTCATCAGAACAGGTTGAAAGTTCTTGATACTTTCAAGACTTTCAATATGTGTTCCTTCAGAAACATGTAACTAAGTTATGACAATTCATCAACTAAGTTACTAAGTATAGAAAACTACCTTAAGCAATTACAATTTATTAAGCTACATACATCCAATGTATCAGTTAAATAAATTTGGTGGTCCAATGACAATCATTGGTTAAACAAGATCTTAATCACTTTCCTAAATACAATATTCATTAAATGGATAAGGATGATCTCGTATCAAACCATCATTTACCATATGAAATAAACATCTAATGCTTAAGTGATTAAACTCATAAAGCACTGTTCTAAATTATTTACATTACCGAATAATTTTTCTTAATGTTTATCTTTATGTCAATGACACTACTAGTTATATTTAAAATATATAACAATTGTTTATTAAGAACAAATAACTATCCAATAGTCGCAAGTTCCGATATCAAATATCAAAACAATCGTTAACTAATATTTTTTAAATAACTAGACGGGAGATCTGGTATCCAATACCTATAGTTGTAGTATTTGTGAAAATCGATATTTTCTATACACAACTCCTTTCTTTAGCTTTGCTATTTGCATTCAACTATTCACAACAATTGCAAATAATTGATTAGCAAATTGTGTCAGACACATTGCCTCTAAAGGTAATTAAAGCTAAGAGACGTCATTACTAGATAAACAAATACCTAATGGGGCTTTCTTAATGCCAGTCAAGAATCTCGAGACATGAACTAATTCAAGTCAATTCTTATTGCATAAGAAACTATTCTCTCTAAAGTATTATATCCTAAAAGGGATATCTATCTAGATTATCTATCATGACTTAGAAACTAAGTCATTAACCATCTTTATTTTTGAAGAAAAACGGAACAATAGTTCCCGATGGTTTAGACCAATCTAATAATATCCTAGTCTAGTAGTATCTAGAACCTATTCTAGAATAACTGCAACCAAGAGTCAAGTCAGATAACATATCAAAATATGTGTGCAGTGAATTAAAAGTTTAATTATATCTAATATAGATTAAGGAAAACAATCAAGCGGCTATTTCCATAATAATACACACTGCCAAAGTTAAGGAATTTTTAAACTTAGCAGTGCCTCCCACTATTTTACGTAATACCGTAATCCCCAACGGAAAAACAAGAATTCAATAATTAAATCGAATTCCATAATGGGAAGAGGACCCTATGAATATATTTCGACTCACAGCAGAGGCACGGTCTCGCCTAAGTATATTCACAGGTAGACAACTCATTGTGAATCACTCACTAGTGACTCCTGGGTTCCGGTCCTGGTCGTTTCTCATTGTCACTGCTAAGGCAGGCCCACAAGGAGACGTACCAAGGTTAAACTCGTCAATGATAAACTCAAGTTACTTGCGTAACCCTGACAGCTAGGGCACGTTCAGGATTCCGCTTTCGCTTGAATTTATCTAGTATCTAATATACATCCGACATAAATAAATCTATATCGCTACACCCTCGCAGAAGAGGCACGGTCTCGGATGTAGTAACGAAAAAATATTTATAAACCGTATTGACAAGACGGACCAAGAAACAAGTATTCCAAATACTAGTTACTATAAAACCTTATTAATTGGGGATATTCCATTAAGTGTCATACACCATAAATCTAATCAAATTAGATTATAACAAGCATGTATAAAGTCAAGAAAACATGATTAAAATTGAATAAAACAAGCTGATCATTTTATGGAGGCCTAGAATCAGACTCGCTGATACAATTTTGTAGGGGTTTTAGGGGCTAAATCCGATAACGCAGCGGAAACACGGGAAAATCAAAATTTCCGATTTCAAAAATTTTTCTCAAATTAATTAAATAAACATATTTATTTAATTATCCAATAATCAAATTATGAAATAAAATTCAAATAAATCATATTTAAGTGAATTTACCGAATTGCCCTTATACTTGGTACTTTTTCCATTTTAGTCCGAAATTGATCAAATCAATTTTGAATGATTCTAATCATTTCTAAGATGAACTTAGCATGTTCAAAACATTAAAACACCAAGACAACACAAATGCCCAAAAATTGGACCCATGGCCGAATGTACCTCTCAAGTGCATTATTGTGCACTTTGTCATTTCATGCTTCAAAACACATCAAGATGTAATCCAATCAACATGAAAATTTATATGCATCATATACACATCCAAATACACAACATATATGAAAAGCCCCAAATTTGAAATTGGTCATGAACCCTAATTTTTCAATTTCATCAAATTGGACAAATTAGACCAAATTGGTTAAATCCAATACTTCAATCATGTTTCTTCCATCCAATCAAAGTCTCAACACAATGAAACAACTCAAGATCAAATCTAGGTCATCTAAGAGTGGGTCAACAACTCTAAATTAGCAACAAGGTTTCCAAAACCTTAAAAGAACACTTATTACTACAATAGCCATAAGCTTCCTTCATCATACATGCTATACACTTTCACCAAAACTTCCATCATCAAAAACACAAAGAATAAAGAAAGAAATAACCTAAGAACATCATATGTTAAAGCCTATATCCTAAGGAGCATTTTCCTTTCTAATAGTAAGTTGGAGAAACTTACTAAAATCCAAGCTTTCTTTGGTTTCTTCTTTCTTTCTCACAAGCTTTCTTTGGTTTCCATTAATGGATTTTTCTTTTAAATTGTATTAGGTTGTGAATAAAATGAAATGAAAAACAATATATACTTGCACACACAATGCCTTGGCCGAATTTCACTAAGACTTGTACAAGTTTATAAATTTCAATTTCATTTCACTTTACATTTGATCAACTTGGTTAAATATCTAAAATAACTTTAAAGATATTTAATTAAGTCAACAAAGGCAACCAAGAAAATATAACTCTTATATTTCTAAGGTCATGGCCGAATTTTGATAAAAAAATAAGGAAAAAGATATTTTCATTTTTCAAACAATTTTGAACAAATATCTTAAGAAGTCAAAATCAATTTGACAACCTTTTCCTTTATTGTAAAGTCAAACATTTACATTTATAATCATTTCCTAACTTTATCATTTGGTGATATATTTATATTTTAATTATATTAATCATTTAACAATTAAATAATTAATTAAATACAAATATATCAAACATATGTATTATATTTACTTTAAATATCTCAAATACATATATTAATGATATATGTCAAATACCTTTATTTGAGTACTTATTAATGTGTATTTAATAATATCATATATTAAATACAAATACACATTAAGTATGAAATGACGGTTCGGCCTGTTCGCATGTATTTTTCGTTTAACGTTTAAACGATTTATAAATAATCATAATTATTTATAAATGTTGCTCTAGTGCTCTACGAGTATGTTTCATTATTGAGACTCTCTAGATTCAGGTATATCCGTCACGAAATCCAATTTCATGTGCATAATCTATCCACCCGTAGATTATGACGATCACAGATAATCTAGCTGAATCATACAGGTCGAGGTCATTGCATACGTATAATCCCTCCGTCACAGGTATCCGGATAATCCCAGAGATATAGATGTAAACGTCAAATCTCTATAGGTATTATCCTGTCGACGTATCTATTAGCAATCTCTAAATAACATTCGGAACTTACTTCCGAAGTATACTGTGGCCACAGATTTAACAGACTGCTAATAATATATGGACTACCTATGCTCTGTACACAGAACTGACGGATCCTGTCTTGATACTCACAGGATATCCTGAGGATCGGTCCACACCCAACGAACAGGCGGAGGTCTGATCTAGAAGATCGGTGACGTGACGTGCCATCTAAGTGTGGATGATGTCTCATACATCCACAGTGGTATCTCAAGTCGAATGACCACTATGCTACTCAACCCGAGAAGATTCTTATTTACGTTGGTGTACCATCCATTAAGAATCTTCGGTGAGTCGTTCAGTGTTTATCCACTATAAACACCTACACTTATACGAGTCTCCCTAGACTCATGGTTCATTGGGATAAACCATCGGACCAAGTCTCGATATACGACATGTACTGGTCTCAACGGATTTGACTAACCGACCCGTGTTAGCAAATCTTGACCAGGAACTATGTTTGATAATATACATATAGCAGTGACACTTCCCAATGTCAATTAAAACTAACTTTGTAACTGTGTACTGCATTATATATATCAGGCCTTTGTCTAATATATACATATCACTAAACCACATTTAGTTTCAATCTAATCGTAATCAGATCGAATACGTATATAAAAACAAGAGGTGCAACCACAAATAAGTAATATTATGGAATAAGGGGATGTTCGTATTCATAAATCAGACATAAATACGGTCCGGATTGGTGCTCTGAGCACCAACCCCAACAATAACTTGATGAACACAGATGATACTCTTGGAGAGTTGTTGTCAATTCTCAAGGAAGCTGAGAAGGAGCTACTTAAAGGCAAAAAACACGAGCGCACTTTGCTTTGACATCTCAGACACCGAGGGCTGGGCCCAAGGCGACTGGAGTGTTGAAGAAGAAGAAGCATAAAAGAAAGGGCAAGGCCAAATCATCAAAGGCTTTTGGGAAGCCTAAGGACAAATCTCAGGATGTTTGCCTCCAGTGCGGCAAGTGGGGTCACTGGAAGCGTGACTGCCGCGAGTACAAGGCGCTCCAGAAGGAGATAAAGCGGGCAAGGCACCGGCTTCAGGTATGTTTGTTATTGAAATAAACATGACTATTTCTAGTTTTAAAAATTGGATTTTTGATTCTGGTTTTGGTACTCACATATGTACTGATGTGCAGGATCTGCGGATTAGCAGGAGACTGGCCTCAGGGGAGATTGATCTACGCGTCGGAAAAGGGGCACCAGTCGCCGTTTTGGCCGTTGGCACTTTTGTTTTAGAACTGACCTCGGGGCATGTACTTGAACTTAATGACTGTTATTATGTACCTAGTTTGACTAGGAATATTATTTCTGTATCTATGTTAACCCAATGTGGGTATACTTTTGTATTCAGGAACACAGGGTGTTTTGTGTATAAAAATGATGTAGAAATTTGCAATACTGATGCAAATAATAGTCTTTATATTTTGAATATAAATCAATCTCAAACATATAATATAACAAACAAAAGGCTTAAAATGAGTAATAAAGATGAAACTTATATGTGGCACTGTCGTTTGGGACACATAAACAAGACTCGCATATCCATACTTTCGAAGAATGGGTACTTGGACGGATTTGATCCAAATTCATATGACGTCTGCGAATCTTGTTTATTGGGCAAAATGCCTAAATTACCTTTTAGCGGTAAAGGTGAACGCGCCACCGAACTGTTAGCCGTCGTTCATAGTGACGTATGTGGGCCCATGTCTAGCCAGGCTAGAGGTGGATACGAATACTTCGTAACTTTTACGGATGATGCATCGCGTTATGGTTATGTGTATCTTATGAGACATAAGTCGGAAACTTTTGAGAAATTCAAAGAGTTTCAACATGAAGTTGAAAAACAGACCGGCAAGAGTATAAAGACATTACGGTCGGACCGTGGTGGCGAATACTTGAGCAATGAGTTTCTAGATTACTTGAAAGAATATGGTATTCTTTCACAGTGGACTCCTCCTGGAACACCGCAATTAAACGGTGTGTCCGAACGGAGAAATCGAACCTTGTTGGACATGGTTAGGTCTATGATGAGTCGCACTGAGCTATCTGTTTTCTTCTGGGGATATGCATTAAACAGTGCAATTCTTATTTTGAATAAGGTTCCGTCAAAGTCTGTACAACAGACACCATATGAGATATGGACAGGAAAGAAACCATGTTTCTCATTCCTGAAAATTTGGGGATGCTGGGCATACGTCAAACGTTTGGAAGGTACCAAACTTGAGCCCAAATCGGATAAATGCCTATTCGTAGGTTATCCTAGGGAAACCAAAGGATATTACTTCTATCACCCACGAGAGAACAAAGTATTTGTTGCTCTACATGCGATTTTCCTTGAGAAGGAATTCCTAAATGCAGTGGTTAGTGGGAGGAAAGTAGAAATCGATGAAAATCAGAGTGATACTGTTCCTGGCATAGAATCCTCAACGGAACAAGAACAGTCCATCCGGGATGAGACTGTACCATAATCTTCTATTACACAAGGACCGCGTAGGTCGGAGAGAGTTAGGAAACAACTTGAGAGGTATGGGTTTCTGATCTCACCTCATGTAGATATTAATCTCATTGAGGATAACGAACCGGCTACGTATGAGGAAGCGATACAAGATATCGATTCCGCTTTATGGCAAGAAGCCATGAAGTCTGAAATGGATTCCATGTACACCAACCAAGTTTGGACACTGGTTGATGCACCAGAAGGCGTAAAGCCTATTGGATGCAAATGGGTCTTTAAGAAGAAGACCGACATGGATGGCAGCGTACAAATGTACAAAGCTAGGCTTGTAGCGAAGGGGTATCGTCAACGACATGGTGTCGATTACGACGAAACTTTCTCACCCGTTGCCATGATTAAATCCATTCGGATAATGCTTGCAATTTCTGCATATTTCGATTACGAGATATGGCAAATGGACGTTAAAACCGCTTTCCTTAATGGAAACCTTTCGGAGGATGTTTATATGCAATAGCCTGACGGTTTTATCGTGCCTAGACTTGCAAACAAGGTTTGTAAGTTAAATCGGTCCATTTATGGACTGAAGCAAGCATCACGGTCATGGAACCAACGTTTTGATGAGATCATAAAAGAATATGATTTCATTCAAAACGAAGATGATCCTTGTGTATATAAGAGCACTGACTTTTATTGTCCTTTACGTTGACGATGTATTGCTTATAGGCAATGACATTCCCATGCTAACGTCGGTGAAAGCTTGGCTTTCATTGAAATTCTCCATGAAAGATCTGGGAGAAGCAGCCTTTATTCTAGGAATAAAGATCTATCGGGATAGATCTAGAAAGCTGCTTGGACTCTCCCAGAGTACGTACATTGACAAAGTGTTGAAGAGATTCAACATGGATCAGTCCAAGAGATGACTGTTGCAAGTGTCACATGGAGTCTATCTATCTAAGGACATATGTCCTAATACTCAAGATGAGAGAGACAACATGAGTCGGATATCGTTCGCCTCGGCAGTCGGATCGATCATGTATGCCATGATATGTACGCGACTTGATGTCTTCTATGCTTTGAGCATGTGTAGTCGCTATCAGGCCAATCCAGATGAAGGTCACTGGATAACGGTTAAGAATATCCTTAAGTATCTTAGACGAACTAAAGATGCTTTCTTAATCTATGGAGATGGAGAACTTGAGGTAATTGGGAATACCGATGCAAGTTTCCAAACCGACAAAGACGACTGCAAGTCGCAATCTGGGTACATATTTTGTTTGAATAACGGAGCAGTGAGTTGGAAATCTTCCAAGCAAGAGACTGTTGCCAATTCAACAACAGAAGCGGAGTACATTGCTGCAGCTGAAGCAGCAAAGGAAGCAGTTTGGATCCAAAAATTCCTAATTGGATTAGGAGTAGTTCCGTTAG
>SKCR01037478.1:0-68588 GCA_019454045.1 Zanthoxylum bungeanum
CATCAAGGGATCATACAAGGTGATATGGGAAACTCATCTTAGAGCTTGGAAGGATCAAATTCAAGCTTGGAGCTTCTCTTCACTGCTTGGCCGAAATCTTCACTGCTCAAAGGAGGATTTTGCTTCATCCATTGCATCCACATTTGGCTATTTGTGAGTATTGTTTCCGCCATTACTTCAATCTAATTCATTCTTATATATATCTTGCTTGGTTTTTGATCTTGGGATATGGTTATTAGATTTCCAACAATCTCATGAACACATTAAGTAGATAAATGCGGAAATATAAATAACTAATAACGGTAAAAACATCAATAATGAAATGATATGATTAACTATGTAATGCAAAAGAAATGACCAAAGAAGAAACGTGCATGAAATGTGATGAAAAGAAATATGTTCATTGTATGTGCGTTCGTGTAGCATTTGAAAACGCGTTCGAACGGTAAACAAAATATTCGCATTCGTATAGCATTCGGAAACACGTTCGAATGGGATGAGACCTGATGCATGGTAAAGCAGAATGCATGCGCGTTCGAGTAGCGTTCTGAAACGCGTTCGAACAGAAATGAGACAGAATGTTCACGTTCGTATAGCGTTCGAAAACGCGTTCGAACGGGATAAAACCTGATGTATGATAAAACAAAACACATGCGCGTTCGAGTAGCGTTCGTAAACCCGTTCGAACGGACTGAGGCAGAATGCATACATTCGTGTAGCGTTCAGAAACGGGTTCGAACGAGATTACCAAAATGGTATCTGAAATGACACAAACATGTGCATGGATAAACAAATACATAATGTAGGACCTCGTATGCCTGATTGAACATATTTCACATTCAATCGAGTGTACATCGTCCGGCGCGGCAAAACATCATTGTAAAGGTAGCCTTTAGGCATTTCCCTCGAATGGAGGACCTTTAACCCACCCTAGTTAGCCCATGCGCATTAGATTACAATGCATGAATAAACAAAGAGATAATATACGAAAAATAAATAACGGAATAATAAAAGGCGCGGCAAAATATCGTGGTAAAGGTAGCCTTTTAGACTTTTTCTCAAATAGAGGACTTTTAAACCAATATAATTAGCCCATACGCATCAAGTAACAATGCATAGAAGATAAATAAAGCAATAATATGGGACCTTATGCCCGATTGAACATATTTCACATGCAAACGAGTGTACCTCGTCCGGCGCGGCAAAACATCGTGGCAACGGTAGTATTTAGGCATTTCCCTCGAATAGAGGACCTTTATTCCACCCTAGTTAGCCCATGAGCATTAGATTACAATGCATGAATAAACAAAGAGATAATATACGAAAAATAAATAACGGAATAATAAAAGGCGCGTCAAAATATCGTGGTAAAGGTAGCCTTTTAGACTTTTTCTCAAATAGAGGAACTTTAAACCAACATAATTAGCAATGCGCATCAAGTAAAAATGCAAAGAAGATAAATAAAGCAATAATATGGGACCGTGTATGCCCGATTGAACATATTTCATATTCAATCGAGTGTACCTCATCCGGCACGGCAAAACATCGTGGCAAATGTAGCCTTTAGGCATTTCCCTCGAATAGAGGACCTTTAATCCACCCTAGTTAGCCAATGCGCATTAGATTAACAATACAGAAAAAAAACACATAGAAAGTAGATTGTGGAACAATGAACACAAAAATGCCTAAGACATGATAAATGAATCTGTCCAAAATGCCTTCATTCGTGTAGCATTCGGAAACTCGTTCGAACGGGGGCGAGGCAGAATGTGTGCGTTCGAGTACTGTTCGAGAACGCGTTCGAATGGGATGGCGAAAGTGGCATCCATAATGCAGTAAATAGATGCAGGAATGTTTCCCCAAGCGGTACCTGGAGTTGTATCCCAAGTACACACCGCACTACCGTCCATTCAGATTCAGCTACGGAGTTTATGTCTGGGTTTCCATCCGATATACCACGAGAGGCTACATTCAAGCGTTAACACAAATTTAATCATAAAAATGGACATGAAGTATGATAATGCATATAACAACACATAAACAAAGAAAGAAACATGCGGAATGATAAAGAACTAATAATATGAAATAAATGTGCGATAAATAGATAAAGGAGCGTTAAAGAAAGATATTACCAAGAATTTGGTCATCTTTGATATAGGACCTCACACACCCGGTTGGAGATATTTCATGTCCAACCGAGTGTGCCGCATCCAAACTACAAAGTAAAAAAAGTAATAAAAGATGCCCTCAGGTCTTACCTTTTAAGTCGCTCTTCAAAAGTGTGTCACGTCATCGCCGGAAGGGTTACTGCTCCGCAACTTTTCTGGTTTTCTGGTCCACTATTTTCCTTTGCCGTTCCGCTATTTTTGCTGCTGCTTTCTCGATCTTTCCTCATTGTTTTTAGCTGTCCATTTGCCGCTGTTTTTCCATTTTCTTTGCTATTATTTGGTTGTTATTTTTAGGACTGGTTTTGATGATTTTAGGACTGGTTTAAGGACTGTTTTAGGGGTAGCTTTCGGTGATATAGGGGACTGTTTTGGGTTGCAATTTTCGGTAATGTAGGGGGTTATTTTGGGTGTGATTTTCGGTAATGTAGGGGCTGTTTTGGGGGTAATTTTCGGTGGTGCAATGGATGGTTCTTGTTGTAATTTTCGGTGATGCAAGGGTTGGTTCTTGTTGTTGTGTTTGTGTGAATGAGCTCTAGAGAGATGAGTGAATATCTAAGAGAGGAGAGGGTTTGGTTTAGGTCTCCTTTTATAATGGTGAACTATGGCTTATTGGTTTTGGTGCATGGGTTAAAAAAGGGAATCAAAACAAGTAAATATTGGGTGTATTTAATTTAATTATTTAAGGAAGTGATCTTGTGTATTTTTGGTGGGGGAATATCTTTAAATTGGTAGGTGATTTATTTAGATTGGTTTTAAATTGATTTGTTTTATTTAATTTAGGAATGGGGATTTGATTTGATTTGATTTAGTTTGATTGGATTTAATTTGATTAGGAAGGATATTATTTTGATTTAAATTGGATTTCATTTAATTTGTGACATGTATTTTAAGTGTTTTAATTATTTTTGGATTGGGCTTGGTGGGCTAAATGGGCTTTGATTGGGCTTGGGCGTGTGGCTAGCAGTAAAACAGAAATACCGATGGTCGTTCGAACGCTTATTCAGATGCTACACGAACGCCCGCAATCTGTTCGCCGTTCGAACGTGTTTCCGAACGTAGCATGAATGCACATGCAGTGAAAATGTGAATCAAATCCGATGACGTACTTATCTTGAATTTCCCCTTCCGACGTCCGTTTCCCGTAACTTCCGTAACTTATCGGGTAGTGCTTCTAAGTGAGGCTCATCATCGAGCTTTCATACAAAAATGCAAGTGTCTACAGTCGCCCCCACTTTGATGGTGCTTGTGCAGTGTGTGACAGTGACAATTCTAGCAAAGTTATGCATGCATTTTTACTTACCTGGCTCGCCAACTGTTGCTTGACTTACCTGTCATTCTGAGATGTTTCGAACTGAGTTGATGGTGGTGAGGTGCTTCGACTCCTGGTTCATCCCTGCAAGATTCTATGATCTCTAGGATTCATTACCGAACTGAGCTGATGTAAGACGATGGTTCATTTCTGAACCGTTACTTGATAGGTGGTTCATTTCCGAACCATTACTGATGTGGGGTGGTTGTCCATTTTCGAACCGTTATTGATGAGATTGTGGTCCATTTCTGAACCGTTACTTGATAGATGGTTCATTTTCGAACTGTTACTGATGTGAGATGATGGTTCATTTTTGAACTTTTACTGATGTGAGGTGATTCATTTCCAAACCGTTACTGGATGAGATGTCCATTTTCGAACCATTACTGATGTGATGGTCCATTTCCGAACCATTACTGATTAGAGATGGTTCATTTCTAAACCGTTACTGATGTGATGGTCCATTTCCAAACTGTTACTTGTTGAGATGGTCCATTTCTGAATCGTTACTGATGAGAGATGGTGGTCCATTTCTGAACCGTTACTGATGATATGGTGGTTCATTTCTGAACCGTTACTTGCTGAGAGATGGCTCATTTTTGAACCGTTACTGAGTTGATATAGTTCATTTTTGAACCGTTCCTGACTTGCTCGTATTTGCCATTTTTTTCCTTTTTTCCTTAAAACCTGCGAACACAAAACAAAAATTACATGTATGTGATATGTATGCATGTATGCATGGATGTATTTCCTATTCCGATGGGTTAGGCCTTCCTTGTGCTTCATTGGCGCCTTTCGCATATTAATGCCTTTAGTCGCCCCCAACTTGCCTACAATTTTCTTCTGTCAATTCTGTTATGCTTTTTACTTGCAATTGAAGTTCCCTCGGGGTTCTCATATGTACCAAGATTAGACGTATTTGTCGAATTAATATCAAATTTGCTGATGTCACGCATGTTATAACGCAAATCGAAAAGGTTCGAACAAGTAAGCAAAACAATGTCTTTGTGACTAATAAATGCAGGATTCAAAATAAATGTCTTCGTCATCTGTAGCCTTGTCTTCTCGGTTTCTTGAGCATCAGATGGTGGATAGTTCTGCTGTTGGCCTGAATTGTTGCTCCATGATAAATTAGGATGATTCCTCCATCCTGGGTTGTAGGTGTTGGAATATGGATTGTTCCCCTGTCTGTTGAAATTGTTGACATAATTCACCGTTTCTTCATGTTGTTTTGGTTCTGGTGCTCCTCCATATGGTGAACTTGTGGATCCAGCGATGCTCACAACTTGTGTGCTAAGTGTTTCTAGACATTTTCATATCTGATCCAGCCTGGTATTCACTGCTGTGTTTGCTCCAACTTCATAAATTCCTGCAATTCTTTGGATCATGCTCCTTTGTGTTGGCCACAAGGAATTGTTGTTGGCCATTTCTTCGATTAGGTCCCAGGCTTGATCTTCTCCTTTTGCCATCAAGGCTCCTCCAGCAGCAGCATCGATTGTGGTTCTCATTATTCCAGAAAGCCCATTATAGAATGTTTGGACTTGAAGCCATTTTGGAATCTCATGGTGAGGACATTTCCGGAGTAAATCTTTATACCTTTCCCAAGCTTCGCAGAGGGATTTTGAATCTTGTTGTACAAAGGATGTGATGTCATTCCTCAGCTTTCCGGTTCTGGCTGGTGGAAAATACTTTGCAAGGAATTTTGTGGCTAAAGTGTTCCAAGTTGTGATGGAACCTGCTGGTAGTGAATGTAGCCAAGCTTTAGCTCTGTCCTTCAAGGAGTATGGAAAAACACGCAGTCTCATTGCTTCTTCCGCTTCTCAGTTGTAATTAAAAGTGCCGCAAACTTCTAGGAAGTTACTGATGTGGGCATTAGGATCTTCAGTTGCATTCCCCCCAAATTGAACTGACTGCTGAATCATCTGAATGCATGTTTTGATGTCACACGCATTTGCTGGTAAGGGAGGAAGTACAATACAGGAAATGAGTCTGTCAACCATCGGAATGGTTCTGTCTCGAATGGGAATTGGTGGTGCAACGTTCAAAGGTTGAGGTTCCATGTTGACTAAAGCTTCTTGGACTTCTCGCCTTTCCCTTCTCAACTGTCTGATAGTTCTTTCAATTTCCGGGTCAAGCGGTCGGAGTTCAAAGCTTCTGGTTCGTCTCATGAAGTTTCTGAGAACCTGAAACACAAGAAAACAAAAACAATAAGTAAAAAGAAATTAGATACAAGTAAAAGTATCTAACCCCTAAAATAATAATAAAAGATAAATAAGTCCCCGGCAACGGCGCCAAAAACTTGACCGGCGTAAACACACACGTATAACGCAAGCGCACGTATCGTTCAAGTAGTATAAAAATATCGATCCCACGAGGACTTAATATCTCAACTATTAATTTTATGAGGTTAAATGATTACTAATATCTAACAAGTTGATTGATTGATTTGAAATGGTGACGATTCTAAATTTAAAAACAAGTAAATAAAATTGTCGAAAATAGGTTTTAAGAAAATTCAATATTAAAAACTATCTAGGGTTGTGATTTCTTCCAATATCATTTTAAAGATGAAGTGGTTATCTTAAAGTTGGGTAATATATTAATTTATTAACCTGGAACACTAAATTATGTGTAAGCCTCTGTCGATGGTCAGACACAAATACCCAGTTTAACCCAATTGAACCATATGTCTATGTCAACCAAATTATCTGGATTCATTAAGTTTAAGTCCCAATTATGGCTACCCCCGCCCGACAGGTATATTCCTATCCTGTAAGGAAATCTATTAAAGGGTTATCTATCCTCAAGGAAGATCGTGGGCTATTGAGTCTAAGGCTGAAACCTAAAATCCTTATGTCTAGTTCATTTTAGATTTACCAGATCAATTTTATTAATGGCCAGTTAATGAAAAAGCATTAAGTTTAAGACTCAATAAATAAATCTTTATATTACCCAAGCTATAATCTAACCCTTATAAAACGGTGATATTGGATTTCATCACAACCCCAGATAACTAATTTAGTTACAACACATAACTAGGGCTAGTAAAAACTTGAAAATAAAAGACATAAAGTAAAAATGCGGTAAAGTAAATACTGAAAAGAAAATTACAATAAAATAAAATGCTAAGGTAAAAGGAATTACTTTTACTACTACTAATTTAGATATCTCCCATAAAATAATATATAAACTTGTGATTCTTTTTCCAACCAGCCATATAGGCGGTAACCTGATTAAGTCAAATTAAGTCCAACCAGCCATAAAGGCGGAACCAAAATTAAATTACCAACCGACCAATCTGGCGGTATCCTTTATTAGTCAGGTTTAAATCAGATTAAAATGAATTACCAACCGACCAATCTGGCAGTATCCTTTTTAAGTAAATATTTTAAATAGTGAATATATTATTTTTAAGGGAGATTAATCTAAATAGTAACAGTAAAAGAATTACCTTTCACCCTAGCTGGGGGAGTTACCTCCTCATGGTAAATAATAAAAACTGTAAAAAGTAAAAAGTAAAAATTAAATTACTATTTTAACAAAACGTAATTAAAATAAATTACAAAACTAAAAACTAAAAATTAAAAGAAAGTAGAGAGATAAACTCTCTCTTTAGAAAGATTATAAGAGAGAGAGTGGTGCACTGAAATCTGAAATTTCGTGCTCTATTTATAGGGGTCAATAAGGGTCCAGCGTCGCAACGCCCAGCCAGCATCGCGACGCCAGATTAGTCGACGTGGCAGCTTCTGGTTCGTCGGTTGTAGATTCCGGATAAGGTGATAAGGTGACACGTGGCGGAGTGGTTGGAACTCAATTATTGTGACACGTGGTGGCTTCTGATTGGTCGCTGAGATTCTTATCCGCCACGTGTCAGATAAGGATAGGATATCCAATAATTGATACTGACGTGGCGCTGATGTGGCGGTGATGTGGCGGTGACGTGGCAACACGTGGGAAAGAGACTGTCGGGACCATAGAATTGCGACACGTGGCAGCTTCTGATTGGCTGATGATGACGTGGCGGTGAGGTGGCAATGTTGACTTGTTGAGTTGCTGACGTGGCTGATGACATGGAGATGACCTGGAGTGACACGTGGCACACGTGGCGATGGTGACTGTCGGCACCGTAGGATGCTGACACATGGCACGGCGCATTTTAGCAGATCGGCTGTGATGGTGACATATGGCACGGCGCATTTTAGCAAAGTCAAACTTTTCTCAGATTCTGATTTGTGGACCCGGAGCACGTTAGCACTGTTCGGCACATTTTAGACGTCGCGACGCGGAAGTCTTGGCGTCGCGACGCGCTAAAGACCAAAATATCCATGTTGACGCATTTTTGTCCGTTTTTGCCCCAAATTGCCTCCAATGCTTTCCAAACTTTATTTATCTGCAAAATAACACAAAATACATCAAAACGTTCACAAAACTCGAGAAACTATACGAAATATTAGGTCAAATGAGTGGGAATAAGTGATATAAATACCACTCACCAGTCATAATCGTCCAACACTTGGTTAAGTGATTTTTGCTTCAAAAATATTGGTTGCTAGCATATTAAGGAGTCTATAAAGGTGATAGGGAAACTTTCACATTGAGTTTGGAATTCAAAGATAAAGTTTGGAGCTCAATATACAATCAAATGAGAGCTTGAAACACTTCTGAAATGAGGAAAATTTTTGTTATCTCCACATCCATATTGCCGACCAATGTAAGTATTTTTTCCGCAATCTTACTTTGAGTATTCACACAATTTATGCTTAATAGATCCTTGGCTTGTTCTAGGAGAACCTAACAATGGTATCATGAGCCAAATTAAGCATGAAATAGATTAGGGTTCATAAACTTGAATTTGGGTATTTTTACTTGGAATATGATTTCGTCAAATTGAGTGTTTGGATATGTTTAGATTATGATAACTTAGAGTTATGCATGATTAATTGTGAGAAAATTGATTAGATAAGTTTTCCCTAAATTCCTTATGATGACCGAAAATTTGAACCCTTGTAGCTCATTGTGTTTTTTGATTTTTAGACCATTGGATGTGTTTAAAATGCATGAGATATATTGATTTGTGATTTAGTTAGATTGAAATCAAAATTGATGAAAAAATGCATGAAAATCGTGAGTTATAGAAGCATGTTGTAAGACACAGAAGTGGGCGACGCTGTCCCAGGCTCGCGGCCCGGTCAGGAGTACAGAGTAGTCCGCGGGGGACTAAATCGGAAAAAAGAAATAAAATGGAGTCGCCACCCAGTGTGAACTGAGAAATGATTTAAGGCCGCACTCACCCCTCGCAAGGGAAGACCTCAACCGTTGGGTTCGGAATGGTCCCTTACTTATGTCACTTGTAATGAACGGATTCATGCAATAATATAACCAAGTTTATGCATTATACACACGCAAGAATAACTTATATCTAAGTTTACATATAACCTATATCTAAGTTTGCATGCATAGAAGTAAGTGAAATAAAGGCAAGCATACAATCTCATGAACACATTAAGTAGATAAATGCGGAAATATAAATAACTAATAACGGTAAAAACATCAATAATGAAATGATATGATTAACTATGTAATGAAAAAGAAATGACCAAAGAAGCAAACGTGCATGAAATGTGATGAAAAGAAATATGTTCATTGTATGTGCGTTCATGTAGCATTTGAAAACGCGTTCGAATGGTAAACAAAATATTCGCATTCGTATAGCATTCGGAAACACGTTCGAATGGGATGAGACCTGATGCATGGAAAAGCAGAATGCATGCGCGTTCGAGTAGCGTTCTGAAACGCGTTCGAACAGAAATGAGACAGAATGTTCACGTTCGTATAGCGTTCGAAAACGCGTTCGAACGGGATAAAACCTGATGTATGATAAAACAAAACACATGCGCGTTCGAGTAGCGTTCGTAAACCCGTTCGAACAGACTGAGGCAGAATGCATACATTCGTGTAGAGTTCAGAAACGGGTTCGAACGAGATTACCAAAATGGTATCTGAAATGACACAAACATGTGCATGGATAAACAAATACATAATGTAGGACCTCGTATGCCTGATGAACATATTTCACATTCAATCGAGTGTACTTCGTCCGGCGCGGCAAAACATCATTGTAAAGGTAGCCTTTAGGCATTTCCCTCGAATGGAGGACCTTTAACCCACCCTAGTTAGCCCATGCGCATTAGATTACAATGCATGAATAAACAAAGAGATAAAATACGAAAAATAAATAACGGAATAATAAAAGGCGCGGCAAAATATCGTGGTAAAGGTAGCCTTTTAGACTTTTTCTCAAATAGAGGACTTTTAAAACCAATATATTAGCCCATACGCATCAAGTAACAATGCATAGAAGATAAATAAAGCAATAATATGGGACCTTGTGCCCGATTGAACATATTTCACATGCAAAAACGAGTGTACCTCGTCCGGCGCGGCAAAACATCGTGGCAACGGTAGTATTTAGCATTTCCCCCTCGAATAGAGGACCTTTATTCCACCCTAGTTAGCCCATGCGCATTAGATTACAATGCATGAATAAACAAAGAGATAATATGCGAAAAATAAATAACGGAATAATAAAAGGCGCATTAAAATATCGTGGTAAAGGTAGCCTTTTAGACTTTTTCTCAAATATAGGAACTTTAAACCAACATAATTAGCCCATGCGCATCAAGTAAAAATGCAAAGAAGATAATAAAGCAATAATATGGGACCTTGTATGCCCGATTGAACATATTTCATATTCAATCGAGTGTACCTCATCCGGCACGGCAAAACATCGTGGCAAATGTAGCCTTTAGGCATTTCCCTCGAATAGAGGACCTTTAATCCACCCTAGTTAGCCAATGCGCATTAGATTAACAATACATAAAAAAAACACATAGAAAGTAGATTGTGGAACAATGAACACAAAATGCCTAAGACATGATAAATGAATCTGTCCAAAATGCCTTCATTCGTGTAGCATTCGGAAACCCGTTCGAACGGGGGCGAGGCAGAATGTGTGCGTTCGAGTACCGTTCGAGAACGCGTTCGAATGGGATGGCGAAAGTGGCATCCATAATGCAGTAAATAGATGCAGGAATGTTTCCCCAAGCGGTACTTGGAGTTGTATCCCAAGTACACACCGCACTACCATCCATTCAGATTCAGCTACGGAGTTTATTGTCTGGGTTTCCATCTGATATACCACGAGAGGCTACATTCAAGCGTTAACACAAATTTAATCATAAAAATGGACATGAAGTATGATAATGCATATAACAACACATAAACAAAGAAAGAAACATGCGGAATGATAAAGAGCTAATAATATGAAATAAATGTGCGATAAATAGAAAAGGAGCGTTAAAGAAAGATATTACCAAGAATTTGGTCATCTTTGATATAGGACCTCACACACCCGGTTGGAGATATTTCATGTCCAACCGAGTGTGCTGCATCCAAACTACAAAGTAAAAAAAGTAATAAAAGATGCCCTCAGGTCTTACCTTTTAAGTCGCTCTTCAGAAGTGTGTCACGTCATCGCCGGAAGGGTTACTGCTCCGCAACTTTTCTGGTTTTCTGGTCCACTATTTTCCTTTGTCGTTCCGCTATTTTTGCTGCTGCTGCTTTCTCGATCTTTCCTCATTGTTTTTAGCTGTCCATTTGCCGCTGTTTTTCCATTTTCTTTGCTATTATTTGGTTTTTATTTTTAGGACTGGTTTTGATGATTTTAGGACTGGTTTAAGGACTGTTTTAGGGGTAGCTTTCGGTGATATAGGGGACTGTTTTGGGTTGCAATTTTCGGTAATGTAGGGGGTTATTTTGGGTGTGATTTTTGGTAATGTAGAGGCTGTTTTGGGGGTAATTTTCGGTGGTGCAATGGATGGTTCTTGTTGTAATTTTCGGTGATGCAAGGGTTGGTTCTTGTTGTTGTGTTTGTGTGAATGAGCTCTAGAGAGAGGAGTGAATATCTAAGAGAGGAGAGGGTTTGGTTTAGGTCTCCTTTTATAATGGTGAACTATGGCTTATTGGTTTTGGTGCATGGGTTAAAAAAGGGAATCAAACCAAGTAAATATTGGGTGTATTTAATTTAATTATTTAAGGAAGTGATCTTGTGTATTTTTGGTGGGGGAATATCTTTAAATTGGTAGGTGATTTATTTAGATTGGTTTTAAATTGATTTGTTTTATTTAATTTAGGAATGGGGATTTGATTTGATTTGATTTAGTTTGATTGGATTTAATTTGATTAGGAAGGATATTATTTTGATTTAAATTGGATTTCATTTAATTTGTGACATGTATTTTAAGTGTTTTAATTATTTTTGGATTGGGCTTGGTGGGCTAAATGGGCTTTGATTGGGCTTGGGCGTGTGGCTAGCAGTAAAACAGAAATACCGATGGTCGTTCGAACGCTTATTCAGATGCTACACGAACGCCCGCAATCTGTTCGCCGTTCGAACGTGTTTCCGAACGTAGCATGAATGCACATGCAGTGAAAATGTGAATCAAATCCGATGACGTACTTATCTTGAATTTCCCCTTCCGACGTCCGTTTCCCGTAACTTCCGTAACTTATCGGGTAGTGCTTCTAAGTGAGGCTCATCATCGAGCTTTCATACAAAAATGCAAGTGTCTACAGTCGCCCCCACTTTGATGGTGCTTGTGCAGTGTGTGACAGTGACAATTCTATCAAAGTTATGCATGCATTTTTACTTACCTGGCTCGCCAACTGTTGCTTGACTTACCTGTCATTCTGAGATGTTTCGAACTGAGTTGATGGTGGTGAGGTGCTTCGACTCCTGGTTCATCCCTGCAAGATTCTATGATCTCTAGGATTCATTACCGAACTGAGCTGATGTAAGACGATGGTTCATTTCTGAACCGTTACTTGATAGGTGGTTCATTTCCGAACCATTACTGATGTGGGGTGGTTGTCCATTTTCGAACCGTTATTGATGAGATTGTGGTCCATTTCTGAACGTTACTTGATAGATGGTTCATTTTCGAACTGTTACTGATGTGAGATGATGGTTCATTTTTGAACTTTTACTGATGTGAGGTGATTCATTTCCAAACCGTTACTGGATGAGATGTCCATTTTCGAACCATTACTGATGTGATGGTCCATTTCCGAACCATTACTGATTAGAGATGGTTCATTTCTAAACCGTTACTGATGTGATGGTCCATTTCCAAACTGTTACTTGTTGAGATGGTCCATTTCTGAATCGTTACTGATGAGAGATGGTGGTCCATTTCTGAACCGTTACTGATGATATGGTGGTTCATTTCTGAACCGTTACTTGCTGAGAGATGGCTCATTTTTGAACCGTTACTGAGTTGATATAGTTCATTTTTGAACCGTTCCTGACTTGCTCGTATTTGCCATTTTTTTCCTTTTTTCCTTAAAACCTGCGAACACAAAACAAAAATTACATGTATGTGATATGTATGCATGTATGCATGGATGTATTTCCTATTCCGATGGGTTAGGCCTTCCTTGTGCTTCATTGGCGCCTTTCGCATATTAATGCCTTTAGTCGCCCCCAAACTTGCCTACAATTTTCTTCTGTCAATTCTGTTATGCTTTTTACTTGCAATTGAAGTTCCCTCGGGGTTCTCATATGTACCAAGATTAGACGTATTTGTCGAATTAATATCAAATTTGCTGATGTCACGCATGTTATAACGCAAATCGAAAAGGTTCGAACAAGTAAGCAAAACAATGTCTTTGTGACTAATAAATGCAGGATTCAAAATAAATGTCTTCGTCATCTGTAGCCTTGTCTTCTCGGTTTCTTGAGCATCAGATGGTGGATAGTTCTGCTGTTGGCCTGAATTGTTGCTCCATGATAAATTAGGATGATTCCTCCATCCTGGGTTGTAGGTGTTGGAATATGGATTGTTCCCCTGTCTGTTGAAATTGTTGACATAATTCACCGTTTCTTCATGTTGTTTTGGTTCTGGTGCTCCTCCATATGGTGAACTTGTGGATCCAGCGATGCTCACAACTTGTGTGCTAAGTGTTTCTAGACATTTTCATATCTGATCCAGCCTGGTATTCACTGCTGTGTTTGCTCCAACTTCATAAATTCCTGCAATTCTTTGGATCATGCTCCTTTGTGTTGGCCACAAGGAATTGTTGTTGGCCATTTCTTCGATTAGGTCCCAGGCTTGATCTTCTCCTTTTGCCATCAAGGCTCCTCCAGCAGCAGCATCGATTGTGGTTCTCATTATTCCAGAAAGCCCATTATAGAATGTTTGGACTTGAAGCCATTTTGGAATCTCATGGTGAGGACATTTCCGGAGTAAATCTTTATACCTTTCCCAAGCTTCGCAGAGGGATTTTGAATCTTGTTGTACAAAGGATGTGATGTCATTCCTCAGCTTTCCGGTTCTGGCTGGTGGAAAATACTTTGCAAGGAATTTTGTGGCTAAAGTGTTCCAAGTTGTGATGGAACCTGCTGGTAGTGAATGTAGCCAAGCTTTAGCTCTGTCCTTCAAGGAGTATGGAAAAACACGCAGTCTCATTGCTTCTTCCGCTTCTCAGTTGTAATTAAAAGTGCCGCAAACTTCTAGGAAGTTACTGATGTGGGCATTAGGATCTTCAGTTGCATTCCCCCCAAATTGAACTGACTGCTGAATCATCTGAATGCATGTTTTGATGTCACACGCATTTGCTGGTAAGGGAGGAAGTACAATCCAGGAAATGAGTCTGTCAACCATCGGAATGGTTCTGTCTCGAATGGGAATTGGTGGTGCAACGTTCAAAGGTTCAGGTTCCATGTTGACTAAAGCTTCTTGGACTTCTCGCCTTTCCCTTCTCAACTGTCTGATAGTTCTTTCAATTTCCGGGTCAAGCGGTCGGAGTTCAAAGCTTCTGGTTCGTCTCATGAAGTTTCTGAGAACCTGAAACACAAGAAAACAAAAACAATAATTAAAAAGAAATTAGATACAAGTAAAAGTATCTAACCCCTAAAATAATAATAAAAGATAAATAAGTCCCCGGCAACGGCGCCAAAAACTTTACCGGCGTAAACACACACGTATAACGCAAGCGCACGTATCGTTCAAGTAGTATAAAAATATCGATCCCACGAGGACTTAATATCTCAACTATTAATTTTATGAGGTTAAATGATTACTAATATCTAACAAGTTGATTGATTGATTTGAAATGGTGACGATTCTAAATTTAAAAACAAGTAAATAAAATTGTCGAAAATAGGTTTTAAGAAAATTCAAAATTAAAAACTATCTAGGGTTGTGATTTCTTCCAATATCATTTTAAAGATGAAGTGGTTATCTTAAAGTTGGGTAATATATTAATTTATTAACCTGGAACACTAAATTATGTGTAAGCCTCTGTCGATGGTCAGACACAAATACCCAGTTTAACCCAATTGAACCATATGTCTATGTCAACCAAATTATCTGGATTCATTAAGTTTAAGTCCCAATTATGGCTACCCCCGCCCGACAGGTATATTCCTATCCTGTAAGGAAATCTATTAAAGGGTTATCTATCCTCAAGGAAGATCGTGGGCTATTGAGTCTAAGGCTGAAACCTAAAATCCTTATGTCTAGTTCATTTTAGATTTACCAGATCAATTTTATTAATGGCCAGTTAATGAAAAAGCATTAAGTTTAAGACTCAATAAATAAATCTTTATATTACCCAAGCTATAATCTAACCCTTATAAAACGGTGATATTGGATTTCATCACAACCCCAGATAACTAATTTAGTTACAACACATAACTAGGGCTAGTAAAAACTTGAAAATAAAAGACATAAAGTAAAAATGCGGTAAAGTAAATACTGAAAAGAAAATTACAATAAAATAAAATGCTAAGGTAAAAGGAATTACTTTTACTACTACTAATTTAGATATCTCCCATAAAATAATATATAAACTTGTGATTCTTTTTCCAACCAGCCATATAGGCGGTAACCTGATTAAGTCAAATTAAGTCCAACCAGCCATAAAGGCGGAACCAAAATTAAATTACCAACCGACCAATCTGGCGGTATCCTTTATTAGTCAGGTTTAAATCAGATTAAAATGAATTACCAACCGACCAATCTGGCAGTATCCTTTTTAAGTAAATATTTTAAATAGTGAATATATTATTTTTAAGGGAGATTAATCTAAATAGTAACAGTAAAAGAATTACCTTTCACCCTAGCTGGGGGAGTTACCTCCTCATGGTAAATAATAAAAACTGTAAAAAGTAAAAAGTAAAAATTAAATTACTATTTTAACAAAACGTAATTAAAATAAATTACAAAACTAAAAACTAAAAATTAAAAGAAAGTAGAGAGATAAACTCTCTCTTTAGAAAGATTATAAGAGAGAGAGTGGTGCACTGAAATCTGAAATTTCGTGCTCTATTTATAGGGGTCAATAAGGGTCCAGCGTCGCAACGCCCAGCCAGCATCGCGACGCCAGATTAGTCGACGTGGCAGCTTCTGGTTCGTCGGTTGTAGATTCCGGATAAGGTGATAAGGTGACACGTGGCGGAGTGGTTGGAACTCAATTATTGTGACACGTGGTGGCTTCTGATTGGTCGCTGAGATTCTTATCCGCCACGTGTCAATAAGGATAGGATATCCAATAATTGATACTGACGTGGCGCTGATGTGGCGGTGATGTGGCGGTGACGTGGCAACACGTGGGAAAGAGACTGTCGGGACCATAGAATTGCGACACGTGGCAGCTTCTGATTGGCTGATGATGACGTGGCGGTGAGGTGGCAATGTTGACTTGTTGAGTTGCTGACGTGGCTGATGACATGGAGATGACTGGGAGTGACACGTGGCACACGTGGGATGGTGACTGTCGGCACCGTAGGATGCTGACACATGGCACGGCGCATTTTAGCAGATCGGCTGTGATGGTGACATATGGCACGGCGCATTTTAGCAAAGAAGTCAAACTTTTCTCAGATTCTGATTTGTGGACCCGGAGCACGTTAGCACTGTTCGGCACATTTTAGACGTCGCGACGCGGACGGAGTCTTGGCGTCGCGACGCGCTAAAGACCAAAATATCCATGTTGACGCATTTTTGTCCGTTTTTGCCCCAAATTGCCTCCAATGCTTTCCAAACTTTATTTATCTGCAAAATAACACAAAATACATCAAAACGTTCACAAAACTCTCGAGAAAACTATACGAAATATTAGGTCAAATGAGTGGAATAAGTGATATAAATACCACTCACCAGTCATAATCGTCCAACACTTGGTTAAGTGATTTTTGCTTCAAAAATATTGGTTGCTAGCATATTAAGGAGTCTATAAAGGTGATAGGGAAACTTTCACATTGAGTTTGGAATTCAAAGATAAGTTTGGAGCTCAATATACAATCAAATGAGAGCTTGAAACACTTCTGAAATGAGGAAAATTTTGTTATCTCCACATCCATATTGCCGACCAATGTAAGTATTTTTTCCGCAATCTTACTTTGAGTATTCACACAATTTTGCTTAATAGATCCTTGGCTTGTTCTAGGAGAACCTAACAATGGTATCATGAGCCAAATTAAGCATGAAATAGATTAGGGTTCATAAACTTGAATTTGGGTATTTTTTACTTGGAATATGATTTCGTCAAATTGAGTGTTTGGATATGTTTAGATTATGATAACTTAGAGTTATGCATTATTATTGTGAGAAAATTGATTAGATAAGTTTTCCCCCTAAATTCCTTATGATGACCGAAAATTTGAACCCTTGTAGCTCATTGTGTTTTTTGATTTTTAGACCATTGGATGTGTTTAAAATGCATGAGATATATTGATTTGTGATTTAGTTAGATTGAAATCAAAATTGATGAAAAAATGCATGAAAATCGTGAGTTATAGAAGCATGTTGTAAGACACAGAAGTGGGCGACGCTGTCCCAGGCTCGCGGCCCGGTCAGGAGTACAGAGTAGTCCGCGGGGGACTAAATCGGAGAAATAAAATGGAGTCGCCACCCAGTGTGAACTGAGAAATGATTTAAGGCCGCACTCACCCCTCGCAAGGGAAGACCTCAAACCGTTGGGTTCGGAATGGTCCCTTACTTATGTCACTTGTAATGAACGGATTCATGCAATAATATAACCAAGTTTATGCATTATACACACGCAAGAATAACTTATATCTAAGTTTACATATAACCTATATCTAAGTTTGCATGCATAGAAGTAAGTGAAATAAAGGCAAGCATACAATCTCATGAACACATTAAGTAGATAAATGCGGAAATATAAATAACTAATAACGGTAAAAACATCAATAATGAAATGATATGATTAACTATGTAATGAAAAAAATGACCAAAGAAGCAAACGTGCATGAAATTGATGAAAAGAAATATGTTCATTGTATGTGCGTTCATGTAGCATTTGAAAACGCGTTCGAATGGTAAAAAAATATTCGCATTCGTATAGCATTCGGAAACACGTTCGAATGGGATGAGACCTGATGCATGGAAAAGCAGAATGCATGCGCGTTCGAGTAGCGTTCTGAAACGCGTTCGAACAGAAATGAGACAGAATGTTCACGTTCGTATAGCGTTCGAAAACGCGTTCGAACGGGATAAAACCTGATGTATGATAAAACAAAACACATGCGCGTTCGAGTAGCGTTCGTAAACCCGTTCGAACAGACTGAGGCAGAATGCATACATTCGTGTAGAGTTCAGAAACGGGTTCGAACGAGATTACCAAAATGGTATCTGAAATGACACAAACATGTGCATGGATAAACAAATACATAATGTAGGACCTCGTATGCCTGATGAACATATTTCACATTCAATCGAGTGTACTTCGTCCGGCGCGGCAAAACATCATTGTAAAGGTAGCCTTTAGGCATTTCCCTCGAATGGAGGACCTTTAACCCACCCTAGTTAGCCCATGCGCATTAGATTACAATGCATGAATAAACAAAGAGATAAAATACGAAAAATAAATAACGGAATAATAAAAGGCGCGGCAAAATATCGTGGTAAAGGTAGCCTTTTAGACTTTTTCTCAAATAGAGGACTTTTAAAACCAATATATTAGCCCATACGCATCAAGTAACAATGCATAGAAGATAAATAAAGCAATAATATGGGACCTTGTGCCCGATTGAACATATTTCACATGCAAAAACGAGTGTACCTCGTCCGGCGCGGCAAAACATCGTGGCAACGGTAGTATTTAGCATTTCCCCCTCGAATAGAGGACCTTTATTCCACCCTAGTTAGCCCATGCGCATTAGATTACAATGCATGAATAAACAAAGAGATAATATGCGAAAAATAAATAACGGAATAATAAAAGGCGCATTAAAATATCGTGGTAAAGGTAGCCTTTTAGACTTTTTCTCAAATATAGGAACTTTAAACCAACATAATTAGCCCATGCGCATCAAGTAAAAATGCAAAGAAGATAATAAAGCAATAATATGGGACCTTGTATGCCCGATTGAACATATTTCATATTCAATCGAGTGTACCTCATCCGGCACGGCAAAACATCGTGGCAAATGTAGCCTTTAGGCATTTCCCTCGAATAGAGGACCTTTAATCCACCCTAGTTAGCCAATGCGCATTAGATTAACAATACATAAAAAAAACACATAGAAAGTAGATTGTGGAACAATGAACACAAAATGCCTAAGACATGATAAATGAATCTGTCCAAAATGCCTTCATTCGTGTAGCATTCGGAAACCCGTTCGAACGGGGGCGAGGCAGAATGTGTGCGTTCGAGTACCGTTCGAGAACGCGTTCGAATGGGATGGCGAAAGTGGCATCCATAATGCAGTAAATAGATGCAGGAATGTTTCCCCAAGCGGTACTTGGAGTTGTATCCCAAGTACACACCGCACTACCATCCATTCAGATTCAGCTACGGAGTTTATTGTCTGGGTTTCCATCTGATATACCACGAGAGGCTACATTCAAGCGTTAACACAAATTTAATCATAAAAATGGACATGAAGTATGATAATGCATATAACAACACATAAACAAAGAAAGAAACATGCGGAATGATAAAGAGCTAATAATATGAAATAAATGTGCGATAAATAGAAAAGGAGCGTTAAAGAAAGATATTACCAAGAATTTGGTCATCTTTGATATAGGACCTCACACACCCGGTTGGAGATATTTCATGTCCAACCGAGTGTGCTGCATCCAAACTACAAAGTAAAAAAAGTAATAAAAGATGCCCTCAGGTCTTACCTTTTAAGTCGCTCTTCAGAAGTGTGTCACGTCATCGCCGGAAGGGTTACTGCTCCGCAACTTTTCTGGTTTTCTGGTCCACTATTTTCCTTTGTCGTTCCGCTATTTTTGCTGCTGCTTTCTCGATCTTTCCTCATTGTTTTTAGCTGTCCATTTGCCGCTGTTTTTCCATTTTCTTTGCTATTATTTGGTTTTTATTTTTAGGACTGGTTTTGATGATTTTAGGACTGGTTTAAGGACTGTTTTAGGGGTAGCTTTCGGTGATATAGGGGACTGTTTTGGGTTGCAATTTTCGGTAATGTAGGGGGTTATTTTGGGTGTGATTTTTGGTAATGTAGAGGCTGTTTTGGGGGTAATTTTCGGTGGTGCAATGGATGGTTCTTGTTGTAATTTTCGGTGATGCAAGGGTTGGTTCTTGTTGTTGTGTTTGTGTGAATGAGCTCTAGAGAGAGGAGTGAATATCTAAGAGAGGAGAGGGTTTGGTTTAGGTCTCCTTTTATAATGGTGAACTATGGCTTATTGGTTTTGGTGCATGGGTTAAAAAAGGGAATCAAACCAAGTAAATATTGGGTGTATTTAATTTAATTATTTAAGGAAGTGATCTTGTGTATTTTTGGTGGGGGAATATCTTTAAATTGGTAGGTGATTTATTTAGATTGGTTTTAAATTGATTTGTTTTATTTAATTTAGGAATGGGGATTTGATTTGATTTGATTTAGTTTGATTGGATTTAATTTGATTAGGAAGGATATTATTTTGATTTAAATTGGATTTCATTTAATTTGTGAC
Source organism: Zanthoxylum bungeanum (assembly GCA_019454045.1). Lineage (NCBI taxonomy): Eukaryota > Viridiplantae > Streptophyta > Magnoliopsida > Sapindales > Rutaceae > Zanthoxylum > Zanthoxylum bungeanum. The sequence goes on from SKCR01037478.1 coordinate 20,484, forward strand.
ATGTATTTTAAGTGTTTTAATTATTTTTGGATTGGGCTTGGTGGGCTAAATGGGCTTTGATTGGGCTTGGGCGTGTGGCTAGCAGTAAAACAGAAATACCGATGGTCGTTCGAACGCTTATTCAGATGCTACACGAACGCCCGCAATCTGTTCGCCGTTCGAACGTGTTTCCGAACGTAGCATGAATGCACATGCAGTGAAAATGTGAATCAAATCCGATGACGTACTTATCTTGAATTTCCCCTTCCGACGTCCGTTTCCCGTAACTTCCGTAACTTATCGGGTAGTGCTTCTAAGTGAGGCTCATCATCGAGCTTTCATACAAAAATGCAAGTGTCTACAGTCGCCCCCACTTTGATGGTGCTTGTGCAGTGTGTGACAGTGACAATTCTATCAAAGTTATGCATGCATTTTTACTTACCTGGCTCGCCAGCTGTTGCTTGACTTACCTGTCATTCTGAGATGTTTCGAACTGAGTTGATGGTGGTGAGGTGTTTCGACTCCTGGTTCATCCCTGCAAGATTCTATGATCTCTAGGATTCATTACCGAACTGAGCTGATGTAAGACGATGGTTCATTTCTGAACCGTTACTTGATAGGTGGTTCATTTCCGAACCATTACTGATGTGGGGTGGTTGTCCATTTTCGAACCGTTATTGATGAGATTGTGGTCCATTTCTGAACCGTTACTTGATAGATGGTTCATTTTCGAACTGTTACTGATGTGAGATGATGGTTCATTTTTGAACTTTTACTGATGTGAGGTGATTCACTTCCAAACCGTTACTGGATGAGATGTCCATTTTTGAACCATTACTGATGTGATGGTCCATTTCCGAACCATTACTGATTAGAGATGGTTCATTTCTAAACCGTTACTGATGTGATGGTCCATTTCCAAACTGTTACTTGTTGAGATGGTCCATTTCTGAATCGTTACTGATGAGAGATGGTGGTCCATTTCTGAACCGTTACTGATGATATGGTGGTTCATTTCTGAACCGTTACTTGCTGAGAGATGGCTCATTTTTGAACCGTTACTGAGTTGATATAGTTCATTTTTGAACCGTTCCTGACTTGCTCGTATTTGCCATTTTTTTTTTTTTCTTTTCCTTAAAACCTGCGAACACAAAACAAAAATTGCATGTATGTGATATGTATGCATGTATGCATGGATGTATTTCATATTCCGATGGGTTAGGCCTTCCTTGTGCTTCATTGGCGCCTTTCGCATATTAATGCCTTTAGTCGCCCCCAGACTTGCCTACAATTTTCTTCTGTCAATTCTGTTATGCTTTTTACTTGCAATTGAAGTTCCCTCGGGGTTCTCATATGTACCAAGATTAGACGTATTTGTCGAATTAATATCAAATTTGCTGATGTCACGCATGTTATAACGCAAATCGAAAAGGTTCGAACAAGTAAGCAAAACAATGTCTTTGTGACTAATAAATGCAGGATTCAAAATAAATGTCTTCGTCATCTGTAGCCTTGTCTTCTCGGTTTCTTGAGCATCAGATTCTTCGACTGCAACAGTTCCTCTTTCTATTCATTCTTCTCTTTATTACAAATTTTTCCGAGAATCCATCCCCTGCCCTATTTCATCCTCACTACTGTTGCCCCATATCTCCATACAAAAGGCTTGGTTGTTGAAGGTTTGAAGGACAAGGCTTTCAGGTAGGCCGGAGTTGATCATGTAGGTGGGTGGTGGAACAGAGTGGTAGTTGGGTAGAGGGTTTCTGTGTGTTGGGTTGTTCTTTTTCTGTATCGGGTATTTTATGGGCGTTAATGAGGTTTTGGATCTCATGCCTAAGGCGGGTGCAGTTGTCAGTTTCGTGGCCTTTCCTCTGATGGAAGTGACAATATAGGCTTAGGTCAAGGTTTGGTGGCACAAGGTTTGGAAGTGGTTTAGGCTTTAAGGGTTCTAGGAGTCCTTTCATCTTCAGATTTTCAAAAACCTTTTAAAGAGGCTTACGAAGGTTGGAAAATCGCATGTTTTTTATGGCAGTGACCTCAGCATTAGCGGGCATGGTCCCTGAAGGCCCCCAATAGTCCTTCTGTTCTGGCCATAGAACTTTCTGTTCTCATCTTCTTCCTCTTCAATATCTATAACAGTCTCCCTCAACTGTCGAAAATCGCCAATCATAGAGGTCATCCTCCTCAGCTTGTTATAAATAGAGGGTTTGGTGCCCTTAATGATCATCTTGATCTGGTCCTTCTCCGAGGGCAGAGTTTGCATTTTCAAGAGCCAGCTTCTCCAACGATCTACATAATTCTTGAAGCTCTCATCCGAATTCTGCTTGGTATTCTCCAAGTCACGGAGAGACAAGTCAATCTCCAAGTCTGTGACATACTGATTCAGAAAGGCTTCTGCTAATGCCCTCCAATCATCTTTGACCTTTCTCTCCAGGTCGTGATACCATACCACGGGCGCCCCCTCTAGTGACATCCCAAACATCTTCTGAACCTGACGCTTCGACAGACCCACTGAACTCATCACATAAACATATTGTCGGAGATGGACCCTCGGATCCCTGTTCCCGTTGAACTTGGCTATGTCGGGAATCTTGAACTGAGAGGGCAGCTGCTCCTTAAAAGTGATCGCATCGTAGTCTAACAAATCTTCATGTTTACCCTTCAGCTTACAGGTAACTGACTTTACCTGATCCCTGAGTTTCTGTAATTCTGCCTGAGACCCGGCTACCTTTCCGATAGAATACTCTTCCATGTCATCATCAAAAATAGTGATCTCATCACTTACCCCATTCGGAGGCTCCTCACGCCTAACATTCTCATTATTTTCTACTCCCCATGTATGGGGCACTGCCAGACTGGCCACGGCGGCGGCTAAAGCTTGCAAATGCTCAGTAATCTTAGTGATGTTGGTCTCTAATTGGTCCAAGCGGGAAACCTCATTATCTGAGTCACTCATGTTTGCTAACTGTTTTTTTACAAGTCTTCTTTTTTCTCTAACCCAACAGATATCTATTATGGCTTTTAAAACTGTGAGTTAGCATGATGCGTGTATACGTGCGATGCGTGAGATATATAAGATGTATGTGGTTATCAAAATAACATATATCCTTCCGACCTTATCCCTCTCATACTCGTGGTAAGTCTATTTTTATCCTAGATATGGCCCATTTTATGTACCAATGTGGGGTATATAAAATCGTTCTCTCCTATGCTACGGGGTGAACCTTGGCTACCTCAGTCCCTTTCCATCGGTAAAAGAGAAAGACCGACCATTTTCCACATAGACTAAGCCGATTATGGGATCATGCCATTGTCTAGAAATGACGAATTGGACTTTCGACAACCGTGGTCGTGGGGATGAACTTAGAAGCATTCAAAAGTATACAAATATGTCGTAACAAGGCGTACCCTTTCTGGATGAAAGCCAGTGTGGATATCGGACTCATGCTTCTGGCATACTTGGATTGTATTTGGATTTAATAAGCCCATCAAGGTTTTCATACAAGTTGGCCCATTATCATTTTAAAGCATTCAATCATATTATTGCGAGGTGTAAACTTGTCCCAGTTGAAAAAGGCCCAACAGGTTTACACTTTTGCAATAACGTGGCTAAACAACTTCAAATGATAGGGGGCCCAAACACAAAGTGGCCCATCGGCATTTTAGAAACCTTTGGCCTAATTGTCATAAGACACAAACTCGTCCCAGTTTAAATAGCCCAACAAGTTCACATCTCATGACAAGAAGTCCAACTGAATCCAAATGATGATGGTCTCAAACACAAGCATAAATGGATGGCTTCTACTGGTCATACAACTATGGTTCTGTTGAGTTCTTATAAGGTCCCAAGAATCATCAAAATCAAGCAAGAAAACACATGAATACATCAAAGGATAATGGCGGAAACATATACTCACAATGATTGGATTTGATGCATCAAAGAACACAAGCCTTCTCCTCCTCTTTAAGGTCACGGCAATGAGCTCCCAAGGCAGTGGGCTGCACATTTTTGCTCCTCTTTGAACCTCAAAAATTCGGCCATTGAAGAACCTCCATGAAAGCTCCAAGCTTCAAGCTCCAAAATGGTTCCATGCTCATGTGTTAGTTTCCCTATCACCATAATATAACCCATGTGTGTGCTAGCACTACTCTTCTTCCTTGCTTCCCTTTGATTCGGTTAAACTAGAAACATTGAAAGGAAAAATGGTTCCAAAACCGTGAAGGAGAGGAAGAAGAAAAGAGAGGGAAGAATAAATGCGTAAAAGAAGAGTGGGGAGAGAAAGAAAAAGAAATGTAATTAGTTTTTTTATAATTTCTAAAATTAATAAAACCATTTACCAATTCTTTTTTACTTCCATTAAATGCTAAAGTCAAAAGCAAAAGCAAAAGTTGTTTTTCAACTTCTACATCAATCACTCAAATCAAGTGACAACATGTCACATCACTCAAAGTGACTTTTGATTTGACGCTTGATGTGACTAGCGATATGACGCTTGATTTGACTTGCGTGCCGCACTCGAATTCGAAATGCGAATGTGCTCGCAAACAATCCGGGCTCGGGTTCGCTAATTCCAAATCAATGAATTTTCCGTCGTGTCGTAATTAAATGATTACGCCTAGCGAAATCACTATTCACGTCGCTAACGAATTAATTCTAAATTAATTCGTTCGCCCGAATTAAAATCAATTTTAATTCCGCGTCGAAATCCAATTTCGTATAATATATCGAATATATTATTTTATCGAGTAATCCAAATTAATCATTCTCTCTCTTAATTAATATTTTATCCCAGATAAAATATCTCTGCAATTAATCCCAGATTAATTTTCTCTCTCTTCTAATTAATCGCAGATTAATTAAAGTGCGAGTCATACATCATCGGTGAATCTTCGGGAAGCGACCCATGAGATCCCCGGATATGTGGCAGTAAATACGGTCGTTGGACTATCCGAACACGTAAGTACCTCGTACTACGTTTATACCGATTTACAAGACAAGGTTGGCTTCTAGCAAAGCGCCATACCTACCCAATTCTCCAGAAATATCCTTATAGGAATATGTGATCTATATCAAGCGTAGTATACCGAAGTATTGCGTATTTCTGTCCAGTATCGGATGTTCACATGCTAGGCCTAGGGTTGGAATTGTGTCTGCCCCGTACGAAGCACATATCGGATGTCTGGTAACTAGTCTCTATAATCGGATATACATGACCTTGTCATAATATCCCGATAGCTCGAGCATTTAAGAGAACAAGTTCCGTATCCTACGTGACCATCATCTCCATATGACTGGAGTGACACTTCCATCTTGACATCACACCCAACACACTACGATTCTCAATATACAAAGCATTGGCGTACACAGAACCGGTTAAAGCCCTGGACGACCCCAACTAAAGTATATTGATTGTCGTATGTATTAGCGTTGCAAGTCTCAGGTTAAGACCAAATACACCTACCCTGATTGCAGACTCCCATAGACATATAGTCATACTACCAATGGGATTCCGCGGGGGGTCTATCCAGAGCAAAGTTGTTTCCCCTACCATCGGTAAAACACAACCTCCTATTACACTTGCATGAGTATCCTATACCCAAATATATGAGAACTATGCCATTGTGCCCTCACAATCGCGCACAAGTGTAATACTAGTCTTTTACGTATTTATCGATGTCCAATCTCGATAATACTCTGACTAGGGATATTTAATGATTTATCCTTTGAGGACTGATACTGTCTCATATCATTCTCTGTCCAGGAACAAATCATAGGGACCTCTTATCATTTATATATCTAGGTGATCTAATCATAAATGATAAGAGCGCAATCTCCTTTGTCACATAGTTAATTTGTACAACAACACCGTGATCTGTACAAATAGTGACGCTATGGGTCATAATTGTCCAACAATCTCCCACTTGGCCTATAGCCAGTCACTTGAGTCTCTGACACCCGAACTATATACGGTTGGCTCAAATTGCTGAGAAATTCTTTCGTCAGCGGATTTCCATGATTATCGTCTGATGCGATTTATTCGATCATCACATCGTCACGATGTATGATCCGAACGAATCAGATGAATATCGAAGTATATATCTGGATCGTTGATGAGACCATTAATTCTTTAGCCTGTGCTGACGCCTAGCTCAGCCGCTAAGAGAACTATATCTAATCCAATTAGATTTGTTATTGACCCAGATGGCTTCTATTGCTGCCTCAACTGCTGCAATTAACCCGCATTTGTTGTTTATTCGGTAATAGTATCTTGCTTGGAAGATTTCCAGCTCACTGTACTGTTCTTCAAACTGTATAGTATCGTTGCGACTTTAAGTCGTCTTTATCGGTTATAGAAAACTTGCTACAGTGACTCCAGTCACTTCAAGTTCTCATTCTCCATAGACTAAGACAACATCTTTAGTTCTCTAAGATACTAACGGATGTTCTTAACATTAATCCAGTGACTATCACTCAGATTGGCCTGTTTGTGAATCCATATGCTCAAAGCGTATAAGACACCAGGTCGCGTACATTTTTCAATGTATGGTTTCTTGGAGAGTATTTCGAAAGCCAAGCTTTCGCCAATAGTTATTTTATGGGAATATTATTTCCATGAAATGACTTATATTATTATCATTATTTATATAGGACAGCCACTGTCAGTGCGCTCCCACTAACCCTCTTATATACAAAAGAATCTTTGCGTTTTGAATTAAATCATAAACTATTATGATTACATCAAAACGATAATTCCAAGAACCTAATGCTTGCTTCAATCCAAACATGGATCGAATAACCTGCAAACCTCGTTTGTTTGTTATGGTATGGCAAAACCGCCAGGATGTTATAAACATCCTCCAAAAGGGTTTCCTTTTCAGGAAAGCGATTTTCCGTAAAGCTGTCATATTTCATAAATGAAACACGCAGCTTTAGCAAGCATTATCAAATGGATTTACCGTGGCAACAGGTAAAAGGTTGAATCGTAATCGACACAATATTGATAATGATACCTTTCCGTTAAAAGTCCATCTTTATACGTTGGTATGTTGCCATCCATGTCGTCTTCCTTGAAGACTTATATAGTACCAATAGGCACAATGCCTTGTTGTAGATCAACTAGTTCTAAACATGTTGATATACATGGAATCCGTTTCGGACTATATGGCACTTTGCCATAATAGGGAGTCGATACCTTGTATCACTTCCTCATACGTAGTCAGTTGGTATCCCTTAATAAGATAGACATCTTTATGAGGTGAGATCAGAAACCCATACCCCAGGTTTTTTTCTGACTCTCTCCGACCTACGCGGTTCTTGTGTATTCGAAGATTAATGGTAATAGTCTAATCCTTGATGAACTATTCATGTTCCATTAAGATTCAGTGCTTTGAACAGTATTACTCCGATTTTCATCGAGTTATAATATCATCCCACTTACCACTGCATTTCGGTATTCCTTTTCAGGAAAACCGCATGGTGAGCAATAATCTAATTATTCTCTGGTGAGGTGTATAAGTACAATACTTATGGTATCCCTAGGATTACCTACATTTGGCACTTATCCGATTTGGGTTCTTGTTTGGTATCATCCAAACGTATGTCTAGCATCCAAATCATCAAGAGTGAGAAACTTGTTTTCTTTCTTGTTCATATCTAATATGTTATCTATCAAACAGATATTTATAGAACCTTATTCTAAATAAGTTCTGCACTGTTTATCGCTTATCCGTTGAAGGAAATGGTAGCTCAGAGCGACTCACGATTAACCTTATCATGTCTTACAAGATTCGGTTAATCCTGTTCAGACACACCGTCAAACAGACGTGTCCCGGGAGGAGTCCTCATTTGAAAGAATACTATACTCTTTCAAGTATATTAGAAACTTATTACTTAAGTATTTTCCATTACGGTCTTATCGTGAAAGTTTCATACTTTAGCCGATCTGTTTGTCTATTTCGTGTCGAAACTTAAAAGTTTCCGATTTGTGTTTCAAAAGAAACACATAACTATAACGTGATGCCACATCTGTAAAGGTCATGAAGTATTCATATCCATATCTAGCCTAGCTAGACATGGGCCCACTAGCTTCACTATGAACTAGGTCTAACATATCAGAGGCACTTACACTTTTACCAAGTAAATGTGTTTTAGACACTTTGCCCAATAAACTAGATTCGTAGACTTTATTTGAATAATCAAATTAGTCCTGGTACCCGCTCTTCAAAATTGTGGATATACGAGTCTTGTTTAATATAGTGTCCCTGACAACTATGCCACAATTAAGTTTCTTAATTGATCAAATCAGTTTGAGCTATTTATTTGTCATGTTATATATTTGAGATATTATTTATATTCAAAATATAAATTCTGTTATTCACATCTAATGTGTTTATCTCAATATCATCTTTATATAATGAAACACTTTAGTGTTCTAGAATATAAAGGTACACCCGCAGCGGGTTATACGCGATATGAAGATAATGTTTCTAGTCAAACTAGTTACATTATAACAGTTTCAAATTTAGGTACACACCCGAGGGTAGTTCCTAAATTTGGCTATCTACGGTTAAAACAACGACTTTCCTCCCGTTTCCAATTCGCAGATAATTCTCAATCGAAGTCAGTATCCTGTTCAAAACAGATTCTGAACATCAATATATTTATTTTATGTACCGCACTAAGTATCTAAAATCTAATTTTAATACTAACTGTGAACATAATTATGACAATCATTTTTGAAGTCAGAGCCTTGCTCGTCTTCAATTCCTTCTTGGGATATGTCCTTTTATATTCCTAGAAGATTATAATGATTTTGCCTTTGTCATTTTCAATATTTCGGTCGCCTTTGGCCAAGCCTCGGGTTTCTAGAATATTGAAGTAAGGTGTGCCTTGTACTACTTGCCTAATTGCAAACTTCGACTTTGTCTCCTTGAGAATAGTCATTAATTCTCCAAGAATTATTTATTGCAATTTTAAAAGTACTTCTATGATCTAATCTTTGAATATCCTTCAATTTCAATATCATACTTTAAGAATCTAATCCTTAATTCTGATAAAGAAATAAATGAGTCTATATGACAAGTATAGTGGATTAAGCACTAAAGTTATCATTACATGAATATTCCAAATATCATGTTCCACTTATTTGCTTAACTCCGGGCTTAGGCTTAATATATTATTTTATCAAATAAAATAACTTATTATTTTTCCAGGACCATCCTGAAATTTATTCCCAATTTGAAAATTAAAGTCGTTTAAATACATTTTCACCCAGGATTATGTCTTAAACACTAATCTTTAATTTTATATCTTGATTCTAATAGTCCAACTATTAATCAACGATTTGTGGTACTATTTATTATAATGATTATAATAGTCTAACTATATAATCAAATATAATCTAAATAATTAACCTCAATTACATTGATTACTATATCCAATTATAAAATCAATTGTAAACTGAAATTAATTAATTCAAATATATTGATTAATATAATCCAATTATATATAATCAACTATAATATAGTCCAACTGTAAATTAAAACAACAATATTTAAATATTAGTCCAACTAACATTTAATCTAACGACGAAATAATTTAAATGAGCGCGTGTGGCGAGTAATTGAACGAGTATTGCAAATTCAATTCTTGCCTCCCACTATTTTTCGGCGAGCCTCTAACCCTCTGTCGAGTACTCGGGAAACCGCGTTTCCTAGTGGGCTAGGATCCCGTTAAATATCACACAATCTTGACTTTGGCCAACAAATTGTATGAATAATTAACTAGGTAGATCTCTAAGATCAATTGGATCCAATCCAATTCCTAGATCCGGTAGGGGGGACATCCAATGTATTACCTAACCTATTTCCTCTGAATCAACTAAACCTTGGCTTTGGCACAACAAACTTAGTGATCCCAGTCAAGCGCGACCCATTGACCATGGAAAGCTTCGTGATCAATGTCGATGGACAAGAAGTGGTCTTGACTTTGGCCAACAAACCACAACTTGGATAAGACACTGATATGGAACAAAGCCTTCCTGATTCAAACACATCTTCGACAGACAAAGGCCTTGACTTTGGCCAACAAACCAATGCCGTCTCGGATCTTGAGTGAGAATCACTCAATGGAAGGAAAGATGCTTAATATTGAGCGAGAGTTTTTCGCGTGCAAATTGGCAACCAATTTATTATCTTTGTTAAGATCTCATCATCATACACCCTTAAACATGCATTCTAAACACATAATAAAGCGCATATGAAATAAAATAATAATGATATGCGGATGGATATTTTACATTGATCCTAGATCAAATCTCTCTCTTTCTCTCTCCAGCTAGCACTTGTATTACTTCTACCCGTTACACTACACTTCTAAAGAAACCTCATTTACATTTAGGGGAATAAGTGAGAAGAGAAATACAATGAGAATAGAGGAGATAAGGCTGGACACGCAGGTCCAATTAATAAATCAAATTATTACAATTTCCAAAATTGTCCCACCCGACTAATATCCATCTGATATACATTATTCATGCATCGCAACCATGTATTCATACAAGCATGTTATCAATCAATCTAATCCAATTAATTAATCTGATAATTAGTGATCATCCAATGTTCAAACAACGATTTGATTTTGTTCGAGTCAAACTCGTTTTGCAAACACGTACTCAAAGTACAATTTCTACGAATTAAATTAAATTACATAATTAAATCCAATTTAATAAGCATTTAGTTCTAATTCTTTATTTATTCCAAATTAAATATTACACTTTATTAAATAAACCTTTACGACTTAAATTCCAAATTTAATCGTTACGGGTCTCAAAGCCCGATTAATATCCAATATTAATTTAATTAAAGTCCAATGGGCTTTTAATTAATTTCTTCAAGGCGTGGACTTTTGGTCAACTCGGGTCAAACCGAATAACCAAAATCCAATCTGGGAGTTACCCCATAAGCCCAAAAATTAATTTAGGCCCATTAGGCCCAATTAAACTTTAAAAGTTCATTAGTCGCATTTGGGCCTTTTGGAAGCGATTTTGGGCCTAATTGGATCCAGCCAATTTTGGCCTAAACCAACTTTGTACAACAAAGTCCAATAAACCCAATAACAACTTTAAAAGCCCAAATCCAATTTTAAGGCCCATTTTAATTAAATTACAAAATCCAATTTTACAATTCAATTAAACAAAGTGCATAGCATTATTAATTACCCATATCAAAGTTTCCAAAACACCAAATTTGTCCAATTAATCATGCTTAACATCATGGAATCATGTCCAACATAATTTGATCAAAATCAAACCCAAATATACATGCTAAAGTCTCGGCCAAATGGGGATTTTGTGTCCAAATTCAAATCCAATCCAATTGAATCCAATCAAACATAAAATCAACATCCCCTAATGATTTCCAAGTCATCCAATGAACAAAAAATCAAAAAATTCCAAGACAATATGGGTATTTGTATTCGGCCAACGTAAGCAATTTGGGGAAAATTGTTCCAAACTAATTTTCAACAAATTGATCCAATCAATCCTCAATTAAACATACTTTAAGCATTCTAAATCATCCAATTTCATTAAACATGCTCAAAATCAAGTTTACCCAAATTTATCAATTTTGGCCAACACAAAAAATTGGGGAAATTTGTTCCAAACACAATTTCTTCAAATTGATCATGCACAACATCAATTCATCAATATACAAGCATACTTAATTAATCAATTCAACCAAATCATGCTTCAATTGATTTTACCCAATTCAAACCCTAACTTTTTTCATGCTTGACCAAAGCTCAAGATACCATTGTTGAGTTCTTATAAGGTCCCAAGAATCATCAAAATCAAGCAGAAAACGCATGAATACATCAAAGGATAATGGCGGAAACATATACTCACAATGATTGGATATGATGCATCAAAGAACACAAGCCTTATCCTCCTCTTTAAGGTCATGGAAATGAGCTCCCAAGGCAGTGGGCTGCACGTTTTTGCTCCTCTTTGAACCTTAAAAATTCGGCCATTGAAGAACCTCCATGAAAGCTCCAAGCTTCATGCTCCAAAATGGTTCCATGCTCATGTGTTAGTTTCCCTATCACCATAATATAACCCATGTGTGTGCTAGCACTACTCTTCTTCCTTGCTTCCCTTTGATCCGTCTCAAACCAGAAACATTGAGAGGAAAAACGGTTCCAAAACCGTGAAGGAGAGGAAGAAGAAAAAAGAGAGGGGGAATAAGAATCGTAAAAAGAAGAGTGGAGAGAGAGAAAGAAAAAGAAATGTAATTAGTTTTTATAATTCTAAAATTATTAAAAACCATTTACCAATTCTTTTTACTTTCCATTAAATGCTAAAGTCAAAAGCAAAAGCAAAAGTTGCTTTTTCAACTTCTACATCAATCACTCAAATCAAGTAACAACATGTCACATCACTCAAAGTGACATTTGATTTGACGCTTGATGTGACTAGTGATTTGACGCTTGATTTGACTTGCGTGCCGCACTCGAATTCGAAATGAGAATGCGCTCGTAAAAGATCCCGGGCTTGGGTTCGCTAATTCCAAATTAACAAATTTTCCGTCGCGTCGTAATTAAATGATTACGCCTAGCGAAATCACTATTCACATCGCTAACGAATTAATTCTAAATTAATTCGTTCGCCCGAATTAAAATCTAATTTTAATTCCACGTCGAAATCCAATTTCGTATAATATATCGAATATATTATTTTATCGATTAATTCCAAATTAATCGTTCTCTCTCTTTAATTAATATTTTATCCCAGATAAAATATCTCCGCAATTAATCCCAGATTAATTTTCTCTCTCTTCTAATTAATCCCAGATTAATTAAAGTGTGAGTCATACATCATCGGTGAATCTTCAGGAAGCGACCCATGAGATCCCCGGATATGTTGGCAGTAAATACGGTCGTCGGACTATCCGAAAACGTAAGTACTTCGTACTACGTTTATACCGATTTGCAAGAAAAGGTTGGCTTCTAGCAAAGCGCCATGCCTACCCAATTCTCCAGAAATATCCTTTAGGAATATGTGATCTATATCAAGCGTAGTATACCGAAGTATTGCATTTCTGTCCAGTATCGGATGTTCACGTGCTAGGCCTGGGGCTGGAATTGTGTCTGCCCCGTACGAAGCACATATCGGATGTCTGGTAACTAGTCTCTATAATCGGATATACATGACCTTGTCATAATATCCCGATAGCTCGAGCATTTAAGAGAACAAGTTCCGTATCCTACGTGACCATCATCTCCATATGACTTGAGTGACACTTCCGTCTTGAAATCACACCCAACACACTACGATTCTCAATATACCCAGCATCGGCGTACACAGAACCGGTTAAAGCCCTGGACGACCTCAACTAAAGTATATTGATTGTCGTATGTATTAGCGGTGCAAGTCTCAGGTTAAGACCAAATACACCTACCCTGATTGCAGACTCCCATAGACACATAGTCATACTACCAATGGGATTCCGCGGGGGGGTTCTATCCAGAGCGAAGCTGTTTCCCGTACCATCGGTAAAACACAACCTCCTATTACACTTGCATGAGTATCCTATACCCAAATATATGAGAACTATGTCGTTGTGCCCTCACAATCGCGCACAAGTGTAATACTAGTCTTTTACGTATTTATCGATGTCCAATCTCGATAATACTCTGACTAGGGATATTTAATGATTTATCCTTCGTGGACTGATACTGTCTCATATCATTCTCTGTCCAGGAAAAAATCACAGGGACTCTCATCATTTATATATCTAGGTGATCTAATCACAAATGATAAGAGCGCAATCTCCTTTGTCACATAGTTAATTTGTACAACAACACCGTGATCTGTACAAATAGTGATGCTATGGGTCATAATTGTCCAACAGGTTTATATGTGGGTTTATGGGGGTGTAGACAAAGGCTCTTGCTGGCGAAGGATTGCCCACAACTAGATCTCCCCACTCAAGGGTTCGAGCGACCAAGCAAGCACACCTTTTTTATACGCTAAGGTACGTGCCAACGAGTGATGATACATGACTGACTGTCAAATGGATTTCTTATTGAAGATTCCCCAGATGGAGGGTGGAGCGGACTCTCTTAAATACCCAAGCCACTTAGGCTCTTATCGCCTTGGTGATAGGAATAGACAATAGGTCCTCCAAATTAGTCCATCACGGTAAGCTTCGAGTAAATGATTATCTAGGTGCCATCATAATTTTTCCCTTCAGCTATAGAAAGGTAGTGAATGAAGGAAGACACCAAACCATTACCTAGCTTTAATAATGCCTTTAATTAAACCCATTCTAACCCACAGTAGACACTTTTAACTAAAGCATAAATCACAAACATTACAAGACATTATTTCGGGGCCGATTCTCTATCCCCAGTGGAGTCGCCAGACTGTAAGACACATAAGTGGGCGACGCTGTCCTAGGCTCACGGCCCGGTCGGGAGTACGGAGTAGCCCGCGATGGACTAAACTGAAGAAATAAAATGGAGTTGCCACCCAGTGTGAACTGGAAAATTATTTAAGGCCGCACTCACCCCACGCAAGGGAAGACCTCAAACCATTGGGTTCAAAATGGTCCCTTACTTATGTCACTTGTAATGAACAGATTCATGCAATAATATTACCAAGTCTACGCAATATACACACGCAAGAATAACTTATATCTAAGTTTGGATATAACCTATATCTAAGTTTGCATATATAGAAGTAAGTGAAATAAAGGCAAGCACACAATCTCATGAACACATTAAGTAGATAAATGTGGAAATATAAATAACTAATAACGGTAAAAACATCAATAATGAAATGATATGATTAACTATGTAATGCAAAAGAAATGACCAAAGAAGTAAACGTGCATGAAATGTGATGAAAAGAAATCAGTTCACTGTATGTGCATTAGTGTAGCATTTGAAAACGCGTTCGAACAGTAAACAGAATGTTCGCATTCGTATAGTATTTGGAAACACGTTTGAACATTCGAGTAGCATTCTGAAACGCGTTCGAACATAAATGAGACATAATGTTCACGTTCGTACAGCGTTCGGAAACACGTTCGAACAGGATAAGACCTGATGCATGATAAAACAAAACGCATGTGCGTTCGAGTAGCGTTTGTAAACACGTTCGAATGGACTAAGGCAGAATGCATATGTTCGTGTAGCGTTCGGAAATGCATTCGAACGAGATTACCAAAATGGTATATGAAATGACACAAACATGTGCATGGATAAACAAATACATAATGTAGGACCTCGTGTGCCCGATTGAACATATTTCACATTCAATCGAGTGTACTTCATTCGGCGCGGCAAAACATCATGGTAAAGGTAGGCTTTAGGCATTTCCCTCGAATGGAGGACCTTTAACCCACCCTAGTTAGCCCATGCGCATTAGATTACAATGCATGAATAAACAAGAGATAATATGTGAAAAATAAATAACGGAATAATAAAAGGAGCGGTAAAATATCGTGGTAAAGGTAGCCTTTTAGACTTTTTCTCATATAGAGGACCTTTAAACCAACATAATTAACCTATGCGCATCAAGCAACAATGCATAGAAGATAAATAAAGCAATAATATGGGACCTTGTATGCCCGATTGAACATATTTCACATTCAATCGAGTGTACCTCGTCCGGTGCGGCAAAACATCATGGCAAAGGTAGCCTTTAGGCATTTCCCTCGAATAGAGGACCTTTAATCCACCCTAGTTAGCCTATGCGCATTTGATTAACAATATTGAAAAAAAACACATAGAAAGTAGATAGTGGAACAATGAATAGAAAAATGCCTAAGACATGATAAAGGAATCTGTCCAGAATGCCCGCGTTCGTGTAGCGTTCGGAAACGCGTTTGAACGGGGGTGATGCAGAATGTGTACGTTCGAGTAGCGTTCGGGAAAGCGTTCAAAACGGGAATGTTTCCCCAAGCGATACTTAGAGTTGTATCCCAAGTACAGATCGCACTACCGTCCATTCGAATTCGGCTACAGAGTTTATGTCTGCGTTTCCATCCGATATACCACGAGAGGCAAAATTCAAGCGTTAATACAATGCAATCATAAAAATGGACATGAAGTATGATAATACATATAACAACACATAAACAAAGAAAGAAACATGCGGAATGATAAAGAGCTAATAATATGAAATAAATATGCGATAAATAGATAAAGGAGCGTTAAAGAAAGATGTGACCAAGAATTTGGTCATCTTTGATATAGGACCTCGCACACCTGGTTGGACATATTTCATGTCTAACCGAGTGTGCCGCATCCAAACTACAAAGTAAAAAAGTAATAAAAGATGCCCTCAGGTCTTACCTTTTAAGTCGCTCCTCGGAAGTGCGTCACATCATCGCCGGAAGGGTAACTGCTCCGCAACTTTTCTGGTTTTCTGGCCCACTATTTTCCTTTGTCGTTCCGCTATTTTTTCTGCCGCTTTCTCGTTATTTCCACGTGTTTTTAGTTGTTCATTTGCCGCTGTTTTTTCATTTTCTTTGCTACTATTGGTGGTTATTTTTAGGACTGGTTTTGATGATTTTAGGACTGTTTTAAGGACTGATTTAGAGGTAGCTTTTGGTGATGTAGGGGACTATTTGGGTTGCAGATTTCGGTAATGTAGGGGGTTATTTTGGGTGTGATTTTCGGTAATGTAGGGACTGTTTTGGGGGTAATTTTGGTGGTGCAAGGGCTGGTTCTTGTTGTAATTTTCGGTGATGCAGGGGTGGTTCTTGTGTTGTGTTTGCGTAAATGAGCTCTAGAGAGAGGAGTGAATGTCTAAGATAGGAGAGGGTTTGGTTTAGGTCTCATTTTATAATGGTGAACTAGGGCTTATTGGTTTTGGTGCATGGGTTAAAAAAGGGAATCAAATCAAGTAAATATGGGTTTGTATTTAATTTAATTATTTAAGGAAGTGATCTTGTATATTTTGGTGGGGAATATCTTTAAATTGGTAGGTGATTTATTTAGATTGGTTTTAAATTGATTTGTTTTATTTAATTTAGGAAAGGGGATTTGATTGATTTGATTTAGTTTGATTGGATTTAATTTGATAGGAATGATATTATTTTGATTTAAATTGGATTTCATTTAATTTGTGACATGTATTTTAAGTGTTTTAATTATTTTTGGATTGGGCTTGGTGGGCTAAATGGGCTTTGGATGGGCTTGGGCATGTGGCTAGCAGTAAAACAGAAATACCAATGGTCGTTCGAACGCTTATTCAGACGCTACATGAATGCCCGCAATCTGTTCGCCGTTCGAATGTGTTTCCGAACGCGGCACGAATGCACATGCAGTGAACAGGTGAATCAAATCCGATGACGTACTTATCTTGAATTTCCCCTTCCGACGTCCGTTTCCCGCAAATTCCGCAACTTATCGGGTAGTGCCTCCAAGTGAGGCTCATCATCGGGCTTTCATGCAAAAATGCAAGTGTCTACACATGTTATGAGTTGATTTTTCTTCAATTGTGTTGGACATGAATTGAATATAATAAAGCATGATTAATTAATTAAATTGGTTGTTTTGGAAATGTAATTTAACTAATTAATTATGGCTATACACTTTAATTAAAAAATTATGATATTTGGAATATTGGAATTTAATTAATTAGGCTTTAATTTGGAATTTGGCTAAAATTGTTATATTTGGGCCTAATGGGCTTGGTTGGGCCAAGTTGGTTTAGGACAAATGGATTGGATCCAAATTGGGCCTAAAATCATTTCGTTAAGTCCAAATATAATAAATGGGCCTTTAAATAATTAATTGGGCCTAATGGGCCAAAATTAATTTTATGGCAAAGGGTGATTCCTTATTGGGCTTTGGTTGCCAAAGTCCATGCCTTAAGAAATTAATTAAAAGCCCATTGGACTTTAATTAAATTAACATTGGATGTTAATTGGGCCTTTGAGACCCATTAAGATTAGATTCAGAATCTAAGTCGAAATAGCACATTAATAAGTGTAATTATTTAATTTGGAATTAAATGAGAATTAGTATTGAATAAAAATTAAATTGATTCAAAATTATAGTTCGATATAATTCAAGAATACGCACTTTGAGTACTTGTTCTTAAACGAGTTGGATTCGCGCAAATGAAATCGTTGTTTGAACATTGGATGATCACTTAATTCAAAGATTAATTAATTGGATTAGATTGATTGAATAACATGTTTTGTGTTAATACATGGATGTATTGTACGAATAATATATATCGGATGGATATCAGATGGGTGAGGGCAATTTTGGAAATTGTTGTAATAAATTTAGAATTTATTAAATTGGACCTGCTTGTCCAGCCTTTATCTCTTGACTCTTTGTAATTCTCTTCTCACCAATTCCCCTCAATGTAAATGAGGTTTCTTTATTGTATTATGTAATTGGGTAGAAGTTAGAATAGTGCTAGCCCGGGGAGAAGAAATGGAGAGATTTGTTCTAGGAACAATTTGTTGAATATCCATCCGTATATCGTTATTATTTATTTCGCGCCTTATTATGATTTTAGAATGCATGCTTAAGGGTGTATGATAAGACCTAATCAAAGATAATAAAATTGTTGCCAATTTACGTGAAAACCCTCAATCAAATATTAAGCGTTTTCCTTCCATTGAGTGGTTCTTTCTCAAGATCCAAGATTGGCATTGGTTTGTTGGCCAAAGTCAAGATCAATGTCCATCGCAGATGTGTTTGAACCACAAAAGTTTTGTTCCATATCGCATGTCTTGGGTAAGTTGTGATTTGTTGGCCAAAGTCAATATCACTTCTTGTTCATCAACATGGATTACGAAGCTTTCCCACTGTCAATGGGTCCCGCTTAACTGGAATTATTAAGCTTGTTGAGCCAAAGCCAAGGCTTAGTTGATTCAGAGGAAAATGCTAGGAAAATATATTGGATATATTGGCATATATTGTATATATGTTTCGGACTTGGAGGTCCACCTACCGGATCTAGGAATTGGATGAGATCCAATTGATCTTAGAGATTTACCTAGTTAAATATCATACAGTTTGTTGGACAAACTCAAGGTTGTGTGTTATTTAACGGTATCCTAGCCCACTAGGAAACTAGGTTTCCCGAGTACTCAACAGAGGGTTAGAGGCTCGCCGAAAAATAGTGTGAGGCTAGTATTAAATTTGCAATGTCGTTCAAATACTTGCCAATGCGCGCTTTCAAATTATTTCGTCATTTTATATATTTATTAGTTGGACTAATATTTTATTATTTTTATTGTAACAGTTGGACTATACCCAAAAATCGTTAATTGAATAGTTAGACTATTGCAATTAAGATGGCTGGAAAGATCAACGTTAGGGACATTATCATGGGCGAAAATATCTTTAATGGTGAGAACTTTCCTGACTGGGAAATGAACCTCAGGATTGTCCTGGGGGCCGAGAAGATGCTCTATACGATAGAGAAACCTCTCGGGCCTAAGCCCGGAATTGACCAGCCGCTTGAGCTTGAGCTTTGGAAGACTCACAGTGATGACAACTCAACTGCTCAATCTGTCATGCTCGCTGCAATGACCCCTCAATTTCGTCGCCAGAACAAGGGATTGGATCTCTATACTATGATGGCAAAATTGAAGGACCTTCACCGATCTAACTTTAGATCGCAAAGGTATGAATTGCAGAAGAAGTTCTTTCGCTCTCGAATGTCAGAGGGTACATCTGTCGAGCAGTATTTGTCGCAGATGATTACTGACATCGAACAACTGGGTCAACTAGGCATAATCTTTTAGGTTGATACTTCTATAGATTTGATCTTATAGTCTCTTCTTAACAGCTGGAGCGGGTTCATCATGAACTATAATATGATGAACCATGACATACTCTTGGAGAGTTGATGGCAATGCTGCGTGAAGCAGAAAAAGAGCTTTTGAAGGGCAAAAAGTGCGAGGCGCACTTCGCTTCACATCATCTCAGTCTGCCAAGGCTTGGCCAAAGGCAACTTGAGGTGTAAAGAAGAAGAAGAATAAGAAGAATAAGAAGAAGAAGGGCAAGGCAAAATCATCAAAGTATTTTGGGAAGGCTAAGGACAAATCCCAAGATGTCTGCCTACAGTGTGGCAAACGGGGTCACTGGATGCGTGACTGTCATGAGTACAAGGAGCACATGAAGGAAATCAAAGCGGGCAATGCACCGGCTTCAGGTATGTTTATTATAGAAATAAACATATCTACTACTAGTTTTAGAAATTGGATTTTCAATTCTAGTTGTGGTACTCATATATGTACTGATGTGCAAGATCTGCAGATTAGCAGGAGACTGACTTCAGAAGAGATAGACCTCTGAGTTGGAAATGGGACTAGAGTCTCGTTTGGCGTTGGGACCTATATTTTGGAACTACCCTCAGGGCATGTACTAAATCTATCAGACTGTTATTATGTACCTAGTTTGACTATGAATATTATTTCTGTATCTTTATTAGCCCAATGTGGGCATACTTTTGTATTCAAAAACACTGGTGTTTTGTGTATAAAAATGATATTGAGATATGTAGTGCTGATGTGAATAATGGTCTTTATATTTTGAATATAAATCAATCTCAAACATATAATGTAACAAACAAAAAGCTTAAATTAAGTAACAAATATGAAACTTATATGTGGCATTGTCGTCTAGGACATATTAACAAGACTCGCATATCAACACTTTTGATGAGTGGGTACTTGGACGGATTTGATCCAAATTCATATGACGTCTGTGAATCATATTTATTAGGCAAAATGCCTAAAACACCTTTTAGCGTTAAAGGTGCACGTGCCACCGAACTGTTAGCCCTTGTTCATAGTGACGTGTGCGGGCCAATGTCTAGCCAGGCTAGAGGTGGATATGAATACTTCGTAACCTTTTACGGATTATGCATCGCGTTATGGTTATGTGTATCTTATGAGACACAAATGGGAAACTTTTGAGAAATTCAAAGAGTTTCGACACGAAGTAGAAAAACAGACCGGCAAAAGTATTAAAACATTACGGTCGGACCATGGTGGAGAATACTTGAGCAATGAGTTTCTCGATTACTTGAAGGAGTATGGTATTCTTTCACAGTGGACTCCTCCCAAAACACCTCAATTAAACGGTGTGTCCGAACGGAGAAACCGAACTTTATTGGACATGGTAAGGTCGATGATGAGTCGCAAAGAGCTACCTATTCCTTCTGGAGATATGAATTGAACAGTACAATACTTATTTTGAATAAGGTTCCGTCAAAGTCTGTTCAACAGACTCCATATGAAATATGGACAGGAAAGAAATCGGGTTTCTCATTCCTGAAGATTTGGGGATGCTGGGCATACGTTAAACGTTTAGATGGTACCAAACTAGAACCCAAATCGGATAAGTGTCTATTTGTAGGTTATTTTAGGGAAACCAAAGGATATTACTTCTACCACCCTCAAGAGAATAAAGTATTTGTTGCTCTACATGCGGTTTTCCTCGAAAAGGAATTCCTAAATGTAGTGGTAAGTGGGAGGAAAGTAGAACTCAATGAAAATCGGAGTGATACTGTTCCTGGCACTGATTCCTTAACGGAACACGAACAGTTCATTAGGGATGAGACTATACCACAAACTTCTAATACATAAGAACCGCGTAGGTTGGAGAGAGTCAGAAAACAACCTGAGAGGTATGGGTTTCTGATCTCCCCTCATGTAGATATTAATCTTATTGAGGAAGACGAACATGGTACATATGAGGAAGCAATACAAGGTATTGACTCCGCTTTATGGCAAGATGCAATGAAGTCCGAAATGGATTCCATGTACACTAACCAAGTTTGGACACTGGTTGATGCACCAGAAGGCGTAAATCCTATTGGTTGCAAATGGGTCTTCAAGAAGAAGACTGACATGGATGGCAATATACAAACGTACAAAGTTAGGCTTGTAGCGAAAGGGTATCGTCAATGACATGGTCTCGATTACGACGAAACGTTTTCACATGTTGCCATGATTAAATCCATTCAGATAATGCTTGCTATTGTTGTATATTTCGATTATGAAATATGGCAGATAGACGTCAAAACCGCTTTCCTTAACGAAAACCTTTTGGAGGATGTTTATATGCAACAGCCTGACGGTTTTGTCGTACAAAAACATGCAAACAAGGTTTGCAAGTTAAATTGATCCATTTATGGATTGAAGTAAGCATCGCGTTCTTAGAACCAACGTTTTGATGATATCATAAAAGAATATGATTTCATTCAAAATGAGGATGATCCTTGTATATATAAGAAGGTTAGTGGGAGCACACTGACGTTCATTGTCCTTTACGTTGATGATATATTACTTATTGGCAATGATATTCCCATGCTATAATCGGTGAAAGCTTGGCTTTCATTAAAATTCTCCATGAAAGATCTGGGAGAATCATCCTTTATTCTGGGAATAAAGATCTATCGGGATAGATCTAGAAATTTGCTTGGACTCTCCCAGAGCACATATATTGACAAAGTGTTGAAGAGATTCAACATGGATCATTCCAATAGGGGACTACTGCCAGTGTCACATGGCGTCACTCTATCTGCCACTTGCATCGCTAATACTTGTGACAATCAGTACGCTTTGGTTTTGGTCGTCCAGAACTTTAACAGGTTCTGTTCACGCCTCTTCTGGGTTTATTGAGAATCGTAGTGTATTGGGTGTGATGTCAAAATGGAAGTATCACTTCATTCATATGGAGATGATGATCACTCAGTGTATAGCCGACCAATGTAAGTTTTTTTCCGCAATCTTATTTTGAGTATTCACACAATTTATGCTTAATATATCCTTGGCATGTTCTAGGAGAACCCAACAATGGTATCATGAGCCAAATTAAGCATGAAATGGATTATGGTTCATAAACTTGAATTTGGGTATTTTTGCTTGGAGCATGATTTCGTCAAATTGAGTGTTTTGATATGTTTAGATTATGATAACTTAGAGTTATGCATGATTAATTGTGAGAAAAATTGATTAGATAATTTTTCCCTAAATTCCTTATGATGATCGAAAATTTGAACCATTGTAGCTCATTGTGTTTTTTGATTTTTAGACCATTGGATGTGTTAAAATGCATGAGATATACTGATTTGTGATTTAGTCGGATTGAAATCAAAATGGATGAAAAAATGCTTGAAAACCGTGAGCTATAGAAGCATGTTATGAGTTGATTTTGCTTCAATTGTGTTGGACATGAATTGAATATAATAAAGCATGATTAATTAATTAAATTGGTGTTTTGGAATTGTTAATTTAACTAATTAATTATGGCTATACACTTTAATTAAAAAATTATGATATTTGGAATATTGGAATTTAATTAATTATGCTTTAATTTGGAAATGGGCTAAAATTGTTATATTTGGGCCTAATGGGCTTGGTTGGGCCAAGTTGGTTTAGGACAAATGGATTGGATCCAAATTAGGCCTAAAATCATTCCGTTAAGTCCAAATATAAAAAAATGGGCCTTTAAATAATTAATTGGGCCTAATGGGCCAAAATTAATTTTATGGCAAACGGTAATTCCTTATTGGGCTTTGGTTGCCAAAGTCCATGCCTTAAGAAATTAATTAAAAGCCCATTGGACTTTAATTAAATTAACATTGGATGTTAATTGGGCCTTTGAGACCCATTAAGATTATATTCAAAATCTAAGTCGAACGGCACATTAATAAGTGTAATTATTTAATTCGGAATTAAATGAGAATTAATATTGAATACAAATTAAATTGATTTAAAATTATAGTTCGATATAATTCAAGAATATGCACTTTGAGTACTTGTTCTTAAACGAGTTGGACTCGCGCAAATGAAATCGTTTTTGAACATTGGATGATCACTTAATTCAAAGATTAATTAATTGGATTAGATTGATTGAATAACATGTTTTGTGTGAATACATGGATGTATTGTACGAATAATATATATCGGATGGATATTAGATGGGTGAGGGAAATTTTGGAAATTGTTGTAATAAATTTAGAATTTATTAAATTGGACCTCAGGACTGTCCTGGGGGTCGAGAAGATGCTCTATACGATAGAAAAACCTCTCGGCGCTAAGCCCGGAATTGACCAGCGGCTTGAGCTTGAGCTTTGGAAGACTCACAGTGATGACAACTCAACTGCTCAATCTTTCATGCTCGCTGCAATGACCCCTCAATTTCATCGCCAGAACAAGGGATTGGATCTCTATACTATGATGGCAAAATTGAAGGACCTTCACCGATCTAACTTTAGATCGCAAAGGTATGAATTACAGAAGAAGCTCTTTCGCTCTCGAATGTCAGAGGGTATATTTTTCGAACAACATGTGTCGTAGATGATTACTGACATTGAACAACTGGATCAACTAGGCATAACCTTTGAGGCTGAGACTTCTATAGATTTGATCTTGTAGTCTCTTCCTGACAGCTGGAGCGGGTTCATCATGAACTACAATATGATGAACCAAGACCATACTCTTGGAGAGTTGATGGCAATGTTGTGTGAAGCAGAAAAAGAGCTTTTGAAGGGCAAAAAGCGCAAGGCGCACTTCGCTTCAACATCTCAGTCTGCCAAGGCTTGGCCAAAGGCTACTAGAGGTGTAAAAAAGAAGAAGAATAATAATAATAAGAAGAAGGGCAATGCCAAATCATCAAAGTCTTCTGGGAAGGCTAAGGATAAATCCCAAGATGTCTGCCTACAGTGTGGCAAACGGGGTCACTGGATGCGTGACTGCTGTGAGTACAAGACGCACATGAAGGAAATCAAAGCGGGCAAGGCACTGGCTTCAGGTATGTTTTTTTATAGAAATAAACATGTATACTTCTAGTTTTAAAAATTGGATTTTTAATTCTGGTTGTGGTACTCATATATGTTCTGATGTGCAGGATCTGCAGATTAGCAGGAGACTGGCTTCAGGAGAGATAACCCTCCGAGTTGTAAATGGGACTAGAGTCATCGTTTTGGCCGTTGGGACCTATATTTTGGAACTGCCCTTAGGGCATGTACTAAATCTATCAGACTGTTATTATGTACCTAGTTTGACTATGAATATTATTTCTGTATCTTTATTAGCCCAATGTGGGCATACTTTTGTATTCAAAAACACTGGTGTTTTGTGTATATAAATGATATTGAGATATGTAGTGCTGATGTGAATAATGGTCTTTATATTTTGAATATAAATCAATCTCAAACATATAATGTAACAAACAAAAGGCTTAAATTAAGTAACAAAGATGAATCTTATATGTGGCATTATCGTCTAGGACAAATTAACAAGACTCGCATATCCACACTTTCGAAGAGTGGGTACTTGGACGGATTTGATCCAAATTCATATGACGTCTGCGAATCATGTTTATTAGGCAAAATGCCTAAAACACCTTTTAGCGGGAAAGGTGCACGTGCCACCGAACTGTTAGCCCTTGTTCATTGTGACGTGTGTGGGCCCAAGTCTAGCCAGGCTAGAGGTGGATATGAATACTTCGTAACCTTTACGGATGATGCATCACGTTATGGTTATATGTATCTTATGAGACACAATTCAGAAACTTTTGATAAATTCAAAGAGTTTCGACACGAAGTAGAAAAACAGACCGGCAAAAGTATTAAAACATTACGGTCGGACCGTGGTGGAGAATACTTGAGCAATGAGTTTCTCGATTACTTGAAAGAGTATGGTATTCTTTCACAGTGGACTCCTCCCGGAACACCTCAATTAAATGGTTTGTCCGAACGAAGAAACTGAACTTTGTTGGACATGGTAAGGTTGATGATGAGTCGCACAGAGCTACCTATTTCCTTCTGGAGATATGCATTGAACAGTGTAATACTTATTTTGAATAAGGTTCCGTCAAAGTCTGTTCAACAGACTCCATATGAAATATGGACAGGAAAGAAACCGGGTTTCTCATTCCTGAAGATTTGGGGATGTTGGGCATACGTTAAACGTTTATATGGTACCAAACTAGAACCCAAATTGGATAAGTGTCTATTTGTAGGTTATCCTAGGGAAACCAAAGGATATTACTTCTACCACCCACAAGAGAACAAAGTATTTGTTGCTCTACATGCGGTTTTCCTCGAAAAGAAATTCCTAAATGCAGTGGTAAGTGGGAGGAAAGTAAACTCGACGAACCGGCTACATATGAGGAAGCGATATAAGGTATCGACTCTACTTTATGGCAAGATGCCATGAAGTCCGAAAGGATTCCATGTACACCAACTAATTTTGGACACTGGTTGATGCACCAGAAGGTGTAAAACCTATTGGTTGCAAATCTATCTTCAAGAAGAAGACTGAAATGGATGTCAACATACAAACGTACAAAGCTAGGCTTGTAGCGAAAGGGTATCGTCAATGACATGGTTTCGATTACGACGAAACTTTTTCACTTGTTGCCATGATTAAATCCATTCGGATAATGCTTAGTATTGCTGCATATTTCGATTATGAAATATGGCAGATGGACGTCAAAACCACTTTCCTTAACGGAAACCTTTTGGAGGATGTTTATATGCAACAGCCTGACGGTTTTGTCGTACCAAAACATGCAAACAAGGTTTGCAAGTTATATCGATCCATTTATGGATTGAAGCAAGCATCACGTTCTTGGAACCAACGTTTTGATGAGATCATAAAATAATATGATTTCATTCAAAATGAGGATGATCCTTGTGTATATAGGAAGGTTAGTGGGAGCGCACTGACATTCATTGTCCTTTACGTTGATGATGTATTGCTTATTAGCAATGATATTCCCATGCTACAATTGGTGAAAGCTTGGCTTTTGTTAAAATTCTCCATGAAAGATATGGGAGAAGCATCATTTATTCTAGGAATAAAGATCTACCGGGATAGACTAGAAAGCTGCTTTGACTCTCCCAGAGCACATATATTGACAAAGTGTTGAAGAGATTCAACATGGATCAGTCCAAGAGAGGACTGCTTCCAGTGTCACATGGTGTCACTCTATCTAAGGACATATGTCCTAAAACTCAAGATGAGAGAGACAGCATGAGTCGGATTCCATTTGCTTCTGCATTCGGATCGATCATGTATGCCATGATATGTACGCGACCTGATGTCTCGTATGCTTTGAGCATGTGTAGTCGCTATCAGGCCGATCCGGGTGATGGTCACTTAGTTGTGGTTAAGAACATCCTTAATTATATTAGAAGAACTAAGGATGCCTTCTTAATCTATGGAGATGGAGAACTTGAGGTAACTGGGTTTACCGACGTAAGTTTCCAAACCGATAAAGACGACTGTAAGTCGTAATCCGGGTACATATTTTATTTGAACAATGGAGCAGTAAGCTGGAAATCTTCCAAGCAAGATACTGTTGCTGATTCAACAACAAAAGCGGAATACATCGCTGCAGCTGAGGCAGCAAAAGAGGCAATTTGGATCAGTAAATTCCTAATTGGAATAAGAGTAGTTAAATTAGCAGCTGAGCCCGTTCCTTTGTATTGTGACAATAACGGGGCTATAGCGCAGGCTAAGGAACCGCGGTCTCATCAACAATCCAAGCATGTACTTCGACGTTACCATCTGATTCGTTCGATCATACATCGTGGCGATGTGAAGATCGAGAAGGTCGCATCAGATGACAACATTGCAGATCCGCTGAAGAATGTTATTCCTCAGCAAAAGTTTGAGCGACATGTACATAGTTTAGGTGTTAGATACTTGAGTGATTGGCTATAGGCCAAGTGGGAGATTGTTGGACAATTGTGACCCATAGCATCACTATTTGTAAAAGACATTGTGTTTTTTGTACAAATCATCTATGTGACAAAGAAAATTGCCATTTTATCATTTTGTAATTAGATTACTTGAATACGTAAATGATAAAAGTCCTTATAATTAGTTCCGAATTATAAGATATGAGACAATATCAATCCACTAAAAGTTTAGTCATTAAATATCCCTAGTCATAGTATTATCGAGATTGGACATCGATAATGCGGAATAGACTAGTATTGTACTTGTGCGCGTTATGGAAGCTTAACGGTATAGTTCTCATATATTTGGGTATTGGATACTAATGCAAGTGTAATATGAGGTTCTGTTTACCGATGGTACGGAAATAGCTTCGCTCTGGATAGACCCCGCGGAATCCCATTGGTAGTATGACTATGTGTCTATGGGAATCCGCATCATGGTAGGTGTATTTGGTCTTAACCTAGACTTGCATCGCTAATACTTGCGACAATCAGTACGCTTTGGTTTTGGTCATCCAGGACTTTAACAGGTTCTGTGTACGTCTCTTCTGGGTTTATTGAGAATTGTAGTGTATTTGGTGTGATGTCAAGATAGAAGTATCACTTCAGTCATATGCAGATGATGATCACGCAGGGATACAGAACTAGTACTCTAATATGTTGCAACCATCAGGATAATATGACAAGGACTTGATTATACGATTAAAAAGACTAGTTCCTAGTGATCCGATATATGCTTCGTACGGGGCAGATACTATTCCAGCCCCGGGCCTAGCATATGACATTAGATACTGGATCGCAATACGCAATACTATGTATACTACGCCTGAAAAAGATTAAATATTCCTTAAAAGAATATTTCTGGAGAATTGGGTAGGCACGGTGCTTTTCTAGAAGCCAACCATGTCTTGTAAATTGGT
Source organism: Zanthoxylum bungeanum (assembly GCA_019454045.1). NCBI lineage: Eukaryota > Viridiplantae > Streptophyta > Magnoliopsida > Sapindales > Rutaceae > Zanthoxylum > Zanthoxylum bungeanum. Next base: position 49,120 of record SKCR01037478.1, read on the forward strand.
AAGAACGTGGTACCGGGTACGCACGTGTTCGGATAGTCCGAAAACCGAATTTACTACCAACATATCCAGGGATCTCATGGGTCGCTTCCCGAAGATTCACCGATGACGTATTACTCGAACATAATTAATCTAGGATTAATTATGAGAGAGAGAAAATTAATCTAGGATTAATTACGGCGAGAATTTATATGGGATAAAATTCGAATAGAATAGAGAGAACGATTAATTTGGAATTAATCGATTAAATAATATATTCGATATATTAAATGAAATTAGATTTCATGGCGGAATTAAAATTGGATTTTAATTCGGGAGAACGAATTAATTTAGAATTAATTCGTAAGCGACTTTAATATTCAATTAACATCCCAACGGAAAATTCGTTAATTCGAAATTAACGAGCCCGAGCCTGATATGTGTTTTGCGGGCCCACACGAATTTTGAATTAAGCGGGGCCCATATCAAGTCACATCACTAGTCAAACACTTACCTTTATGGTGATGGAAGTTAGTGAGGATATTAGTTGGTAACTTGTAAGTTACACAAGTTAGACTTGTGATAGCCATTTACCAACTTGACTTTTGTAAATGATTTTTTTTATTTTTGAAATCAAATATACATTAAACAAAATTGAAACACAACATACTCTCTCATTACTCACCAAGGCCGAATCCTTCCCCCTCTTTTCTCTCAAATTGTCGAGACCTAGGCTTCTTGGTTAAGTGATTTTTGCTTCAAAAATCTTGGTTGCTAGCACATTAAAGAGTCTACAAAGGTGATAGGGAAGCTTTCCCATCGAGTTTGGAATTCAAAGATAAAGTTTGGAGCTCAACATACAATCAAAGGAGAGCTTAGAACACTTCTCAAATGAGGAAAATTTTTGTTATCTCCACATCCATATTGCCGACCAATGTAAGTATTTTTTCCGCAATCTTACTTTGAGTATTCACACAATTTATGCTTAATAGATCCTTGGCATGTTCTAGGAGAACCCAACAACTAGTTCATATGAAACATGTCTCATTATCTAAGACTCTAAAAAGCATCTAGAACACCATGGGGCCAACATGACCATAACACTAAATCTTAAAACATCCTAGAATAAGAAAATCTTCTTGAAAGCATAATCCCAACCAATATCTATAGGATTTTATTTTCAAATGGCATAACCCTTGGTAACTCTAGGTCATTCTCAAACGATCTCTTATTACTCGAATGCTCTCAATAATCATCTTAAATCAAATATGGCCCAAGAGTAACGCGTTCTCCCGTTTCGGTCCAACTTAGCTAAAAGCTACTTGATCTTATATAAGAATCCTCAAAAGAAAACATGTCAATACTTGATTGATAAGTATAATCATAAGTGGATTACTAATGGCAATTGGTCACTTCGTCTACTCAGAATTTCATAACAAAGTCCTGAGTGAGCCACTCAAGGATCTGCACAATCATTTCAGACTAGAAATTTGTATAAAGACAAGAGACAATACTAAAATTAAAGAATAAGATACTACACAAGGCATGGATGCACCAACTGAATAATTTAAGCTTCTTGCTGGTAGAAGTTGGTTAATACAAAGAAATAAAAAAAATATAAGTCCACCAATACCACCACTATTAATTCAAAAATTAATATATCCAATAATAAATTTTGAACTTCCCCAAAGTTCTTTTGTAGGTTAGCAGTTTCTTATACTTGAATGGTGGCAAAAACATTAATGATTGTTTCCAGTCCTGTCAATAATTGCAATGGATTCATTAACGGCTCTCGGAACGTGTTAATTTGACGGTGTGTCCGAACAGAGAAACCAAATCTTGTTGGACATGATAAGGTTAATCATGAGTCGCTCTGAGCTACCATTTCCTTCAAAGGATACGCATTAAACAGTGCAACACTAATTTTGAATAAGGTTCCATAAAAATTTGTTTGATAGACTTCATATTAGATATGAACAGGAAAAGAACTGGGTTTTCTGATTCCTGAAAATTTGGGAATGCTAGGCATATGTTTGGATGATACCAAACTAGAACCCAAATTGGATAAGTGCCTAAGTTGTGGGTTATCGTAGGGAAACCAAAGTATAGTACTTATATATCTCACTAGAGAATAATGTAATTGTTGCTCACCATGCGATTTTCCTAAGAGGAATACCGATATGCAGTGGTAAGTGGGAGGAAAGTAAAACTCGATGAAAAATCGGAGTAATATTGTTCCAGGCACCGATTCTTAATAGAACACAAATAGTTCATCAAGGATGTAACTATACCAATAATCTTCGAATACACAAGAACCACATAAGTCGGAGAGAGTCAGAAAACAACCTGGGAGGTATGGGTTTTTGATCTCACCTCATAAAGATGTCAATCTTATTGAGGAATACGAACTGACTACGTATGAGGAAGTGATACAAGGTATCGACTCCCTATTATGGCAAAGTGCCATAAAGTCCGAAATGGATTCCATGTAAACCAACTATGTTTGGATACTGGTTGTTGTAAAGCATTGTGCCTATTGGTACTATATAATTCTTCAAGGAAGACATACATCGAAGGCAACATACCAATGTACTAAGCTAGGCTTGTAGCGAAAAGGTATCGTTATCAACATTATGTCGATTACGACGAAACCTTTTACATGTTTCCATGGATAAATCCATTTGAATAATGCTTGCTGATGCTGCATATTTCATTTATGAAATATGGCAACTGAAAGTCAAAGTCGCTTTCCTTAAAAGGAAACCTTTTGGAGGATGTTTACAACATCCTTACGGTTTTGTCGTACCAAAACTAGCAAACAAGGTTTGCAGGATATTCGATCCATAGATGGATTGAAGCAAGCATAGCGTTCTTGGAATTATCGTTTTGATGTAATCATAATGGTATATGATTTAATTCAAAATGAAAATGATTCTTGTATATATAAGGAGGTTAGTGGGAGCGCACTGACAGTGAATGTCCTGTATAATAATAATGACATGTCATTTCTTGGAAATGATAATTCCCATAAAATAATCGTTGAAAGCTTAGCTTTCATGAAAAATTCTCCATAGAATTCTTGGGAGAAACAGCCTTTATTCTAGGAATAAGGATCTACTGGGATAGATTTAAAGTTGTTTACACTCTCCGAGAACTCGTACTTTGAAATAAATGTACGCGACCTGGTGTCTCATACACTTTGAGCATATGGAGTCACAATCAGGCCAATCCAAGTGATAGTCACTGGATTGATGTTAAGAACATCTGTTAGTATCTTAGATGATCTAAAGATACTGTCTTATACCATAGAGAATGAGAACTTGAAGTGACTGGGTTCACTGCTGTAAGTTTTATAACCGATAAAACCGACTATAAGTCGTAATAATGGTACTATACAGTTTGAATAACGGAACAGTGAGCTGGAAATCTTCCAAGCAAGATACTGTTACCGGATAAACAACAAAAGTGGATTATTGCTGCAACTGAGGCAGCAATAGAAGCCTTCTGTATTAATAATAATCCTAATCAGATTAGGAGTGGTTCAATTAGCAGCTGAGCTAGGCTACAGCACAGACTAAAGAATTAATGGTCTAATCAAAGATCCAGATAAATACTTCGAATATTCATCTGATTCGTTTGGATCATACATCGTGGCGATGTGATGATCGTATAAATCGCATCAGATGATAATCATGCTAATCCGCTGACGAAAGCCTTTCCTCAGCAGAAATTTGAGCGAACCGTACATAGTTCGGGTGTAGGACACTTGAGTGATTGGCTATAGGCCAAGTGGGAGATTGTTGGACAGTTGTGGCCCATAGCATCACTATTTGTACTGGTGTTGTTGTACAAATTAACTATGTGACAAAGGAAATTGCTCTTTTATCATTTGTGATTAGATCACCAAGATGTATAAATGAAAGAAGGTCCATATGATTAGTTCCATATTGAGATGATATGAGACAGTATCAATCCACGAAGGTTTAATCATTAAATATCCCTAGTCGTAGTGTTATCGAGACTGGACATCGATAATGCGGAATAGACTAGTATTACACTTGTGCGCATTGTGGGAGCATAACAACATAGTTCTCATATATTTGGGTATAGGATACTCATGCAAGTGTAATATGAGGTTATGTTTACCGATGGTACGGAAACAGCTTCGCTCTGGATAGACCCCTCGGAATTCCATTGGTAGTATGACTATGTGTCTATGGAAGTCCGAATCAGGGTAGGTGTATTTGGTCTTAACTTGCCGCTAATACTTGCGACAATCAATACACTTTCGTTTAGGTCGTCCAGGGCTTTAACAGGTTATGTGTACGCCTCTTCTGGGTATATTGAGAATCGTAGTGTATTGGGTGTGATGTCGAGACGGAAGTATCACTCCAGTCATAGTGGAGATGATGATCACGTAGGATACGGAACTCGTTCTCTTATAAGCTGCAGCTATCGGGATATTATGACTAGGTCATGTTTATCCGATTATAGAGACTAGTTACCAGAGATCCGATATGTGCTTTGTACGGGGCAGACACATTTCCAACCACAGACCTTGCACGTGACATCTGATACTGGATCGAAATACGCAATACTACGTATACTACGCCTGATATAGATCATATATTCCAGTAAGAATATTTCTGGAGAATGGGGTAGGCATGATGTTTTGCTAGAAGCCAACCATGTCTTGTAAATCGGTAAAAACGTAGTACTAGGTACGTACGTGTTCGGATAGTCTGACGACCGTATTTACTGCCAACATATCCGGGGATCTCATGGGTCGCTTCCCGAAGATTCACCGATGACGTATGACTCGCACTTTATTAATCTGGGATTAATTAATGAGAGAGATAAAATTAATCTGGGATTAATTACGGAGATATTTTATCTGGGATAAAATATTAATTAAAGAGAGAGAACGATTAATTTGGAATTAATCGATAATATAATATATTCGATATATTATACGAAATTGGATTTCGACGCGGAATTAAAATTAGATTTTAATTCGGGCGAACGAGTTAATTTAGAATTAATTCGTTAGCGACGTGAATAGTAATTTTTCTAGGCATAATTATTTAATTACGTCGCAACGGAAAAATTCGTTAATTTGGAATTAGCGAACCCGAGCCCAGGAGTGTTTGCGGGCGCACTCGCATTGCGAATTTAAATGCGGCCCATAAGTCACATCTAGCGTCAAATTACTAGTCAATCGATTGATGTGATGTCTAGTCACTTTGAGTGATATGACAACTAGTCACTTTTGATGTGAACAGTTGATGGTGGTGGTTGGAAGGCATTTATTGCCTTTTGGCTCCAAATTTGGTTGACCTTTTTGGAAAAGGCAAATACCAATTTTTTTGGTATATCTTTATTTGATTTTGGAAATTCAAATAAGTGTATTAGATACACAAAAACCAACTCACACCAATGATCTCTCTTTCCCTCTCCCTTGGCCGAATGGCCATTTTCTCTTTCCTTTCCATTTTGGCTTGGACGAATGGATCTATAACAAGAAGGAAAATTTGTGGCAAGTTTTACTATGTGCTAGCACACTAAAGAGGACATACAAAGGTGATAGGGAACTAATTTCATGAGCATGAAATCACCATTTGTAAAGCTTGGAGCTTGGAGCATCATTGGAGCACACTTGGAGGTGGTGACCGAAATTTTGGAGGACAAAAACTGCCATTGCCGAGAGCTCAAGGAGCCAAGAAGAGTTTTGTTGTTCCTCGTATCCCATAACCGATCAATGTAAGTATGTTTCTGATGTACTTCTTGATGTATTCACATGTGTTTCATTGCTTGATTTGATTCTTGGGACTTAATAGAAACCCAACAAGGGTCTTTAGAAAATTCAAAATGACATAAAGGGAATTTCCAATCGGGCTCGGTAATTAGGGGTATCTGGCTCAGTAGAGTGGTCGGGCTCGGTCCTCATTTCCCAATCAACCCAAAAAGTAAAAGTGTCCGGAAAAACAGGGCAATCAAGGATCTCAAGTCCGATCCGACCCGATGGCTTGGCATATTGGGATGGGTGTTGTTATAGCTACCCGACTCGACTGGGGAAGGTCGGGGTGTATTAGGTCGGGTCGGGATAATATTGATCGGGATCAAGTATCGAGGTGTAAACATGACTTGGGTACTTGCATCATCCATAAAGTCTTGATATGACAGGCGCAACTTGTTGGGCTATCTTCTGACACATGCCACCGCGTGAACGGGTGGATACAGACTGGCATCATAAAGGTAGCGTGTGGAGTATTCCTAGAAAAGGCTAGAGTTTAATGAAGTGTCAGATGGCAGGTCTACTTTTGGCAGTGGCAGGCTCACGTAGCTTACGTCATGAGGATGGTGGAACGGTATTATTTTCATTAGTATATAAAGGGGATGAGAGCACTTTTATAAGGGTTAGCATAATCTTACTCAAGCAAAACTTGTAAGAAATAGAGAAAATCATTAGTACAATAGAGAGATATAAGAGCTCGGTCATACCCGACCACCTGTAAAAAGAGGTCAGTCAAGTCCGATCACGTATAAAAAAATTCATTTCTTTGTGCCCGTGGATGTAGATTGGATCCATTCCATCAAACCACGTTATATCTTCTGTTTTCATTTGTGTGTTTATTTTTTTTGCTAAGCTTGCTTTTGGTTCCCAACAAACTAAACAAATTCACATTTGGGGAAGATTGTTCGAGGAGTGAGTTTTCAGATTTGCCCCTTGACCGGCTTAAACACACACGTATAACACAAGCGTACGTATCATTCAAGTAGTATAAAAAGTATCGATCCCACAAGGACTTAATACCTAATCTATTAATTTTATGAGGTCAAATGATTACTAGTATCTAACAGGTTGATTGATTGATTTGAAATGGTGATGATTCTAAATTAAAAAAAAAACAAGTAAATAAAATTACACAAAAGTAGGTTTAAGAAAATTCAATATTAAAAACTATCTAGGGTTGTGAATCTTTCTAATATCTTTTAAAAGATGAAGTGGTTATTTCATGTTTGTGTAATAAATCGGTTTACTAACCTGGAACACTAAATTATGCAAAACATTTGTTGATGGTCAGACGTAAATACCCAGTTTAACCCAATTGAACTATATGTCTATGTCAACCAAATTATCTAGATTCATTAAGTTTAAGTTCCAATTATGGCTACCTCCGCCCGATAAGTATATGTCTATCCTGTAAGGAAATCTATTAAAGGGTTATCTATCCTCAAGAAAGATCGTGGGCTATTAAGTCTAAGGCTGAAACCTAAAATTCCTTTGTCAAGTTTATTTTAGATTTACCACATCAATCTTATTGGTGATCAGACAACAAGAAGCATTAAGCTTAAGACTTAATAAGTAAACCTTTAAATTACCCAAACTATAAAATAACCCCTTATAAACTGGTGATATTAGAATTCATCACAACCCCAGATAACTAACTTAGTTACGACACATAACTAGGGCTAGTAAAAACTTAAAAGTAAAAGACATAAAGTAAAAATGCTGAAAAGTAATTGCGGTAAAGTAAAAGCTGAAAAGTAAATTACAATAAAATAAAATGCTAAGGTAAAAGGATCAACTTTTACTGTTTACTATTTAGATATCTCCCTTAATATAATATATTAACTTGTGATTATTTTACCAACCGTTCATATAGGCGGTAACCTAATTAAGTCAAATTAAGTCCAACCAGCCATAAAAGCGGAACCAAAATAAACCTGCAATATATGTGGTAAGAAAATTTAATTACCAACCGACTAATCTGGCGGTATCCTTGATTAGTCAGGTTTAAACCAGATTAAAATAAATTACCAACCGACCAATATAGCGGTATCCTTTTAAGTCAAATTTTAAATAGTGAATATATTATATTTAAGGGAGATTAATCTAAATACCAATAGTAAAAGAATTACCTTTCACCCTAGCAGAGGGAAGTTACCTCCTCGTGGTGAATAGTAAAAACTGTAAAAAATAAAGAAAGTAAATTACTATTATTACATAACGTAATTAAAATTAATTACAAAACTAAAATTTAAAAGAAACTAGATAGAAAACTCTATATTTACATCAGAGAAATGAGAGAGGAAGGTACATCTGAAATTGAAATTTCGAGCTCTATTTATAGGCATCAGTAGGGGGTCGGCGTCGCGACGCGCGTTTTATCGACGTGGCATCTTCTGGTTCGTCGGCTTCAGATTCTGGATAAGGTGATAGGATGACACGTGCAAGGTGGTTGGAGCTCAATTATTGTGACACGTGACGGCTTCTGATTGGCTGATTTCAGATTCTTATCTGCCACGTGTCATTCGGATAATTGAGTCAATAATTGGTGCTGACGTGGTGACATTTGGCACTGATGTGGCGCTGACGTGGCGACATGTGGCGAAAGGGACTGTCGACACAATAGAATGATGACATGTGGCACGCTCTGATTGGCTGATGATGATGTGGCGATGATGTGGCACTTTGACTCGATCAACCGGTGAAGTGGATGATGACGTGGCAGACATATGGAGTGACACGTGGCGACACGTGGCGATGGCGACTGTCGGCACCATAGGATGATGACACGTGGCACGGCGCACGTTAGCAAAGTCAAACGTTTCTCAGATTCTGACTGTGGACCCGGCGCACGTTAGCAAATCTTGGTGCATGTTAGGCGTCGCGACGCCAAAGGCTTGCGCGTCACGACGCGCAGAAATACGAAAATGCCTTTTTGTCCAATTTTCACTATTTTGGTCCCAAATCACCTCCGGAATATCCTGAAACTTTATTTATCTATAAAAGAACACAAAATACATCAAAATATTCACAAAAATCAAGAAACTATACAAAATATTAGGTTAAATGAGTGGGAAATAGTGATATAATTACCACTCATCACCCCTGAAATGAAAATCAGTCTTCAATAATTGGCGCCATCTGTGGAAAGTAGAACAAAAAATAGTAGACGTGTTGAGACGATGGTGGAAGACGGGAACCACAAATCTTCAGAGGCCTCAACAATAAAATGGATGGAAAAGATGGAAAAAAAATGAGAATGGAGAGGAAGTCGACCCATGCCTTTCTCCAAGCCATGATCCCCAGTCACATAAGGTATCGTGCAAGGGGTGGCAAACGTAGGGAAGCTCGTGGAAAATAGAAGGATAACTCTGAGAACAAGATGAAGAGTTGGTTTATGAAGAAAATGAAAAAAATGGAAAGAAAACATGAAAGGAGGAATAGGAGACGGCCAGGATAGAGAGACGGTCTCTCCCTTTATGGAGGAGATTTTAGCAATGGAGTTTCTCAGGCGGTTCACCATGCCTTCCATGGACCTTTACAAGGGTCATAATGATCTTAAATCCCATATTGAGAGGTTTTTTTTAGTGATGGAGGTCCAAGGGATGGTGGGAGAGGCCATCTGCAAGGTGTTCTCTTTGACCCTGTGCGGGTCGCCAAGCTTGTGGTTCAGAAGCTGACCATAGAGAGTGTCGGTAGCTTCTCTCAGTTGATGAAGTCTTTTTTTTTGGTATTTTAACGGGGCCAGTGTGCCGAGAAAAATAGTGAAGGCGTTGAGGTTGATGAAGCAAGGAGATGATGCGTCCCTGAAGAACTTTGTTGAAATGTACCACAACATGGTGCTAGAGATAGGGGAGTATGAGTCCTAGTATGCATTGGAGAGTTTTAAAGCACTCCTCAAGGTCAGAAAGTTGCGAACTCACATGAAGATCCAGGATGTACTGGACTATGCCACGAATCTAGAGCTGGCGAGGAAGTTCATTTTGGTGGAATTGGAATAGAAGGCTACCCGAGGAGGGAGTACTCAAAAGCAAAGGATGGTCTGGCCTGAAAATCAGAAGGGACCGAGTGGGGAGGTGAGGAGGCCGCCCTCAAGACAAAGGGAGTTCAGGCCGATGCCACAGAATAATACATCCCAAGATAAGAGTGCGACTGTCCAGGTCAACCATGTGGCAGGAGGGGCGATCTACACGTCTTTAAATAGACCTTTGGCTCAGATAGTCAGGGAAATCAAAGATAATGGCCTATTGGTAGAGCTCGATGTGAGGAAGTATCCCGTCAAAAATTAAAATGAGAGATCATATTGTGTGCACTAAAATCTGAGAGGGCACACGGTGGAAGGATGCGGAGATCTGCGGGAGTAGTTTGAAAATTTGGCACATAATGGCTATCTGAACGACTATAATGATCGAGAATCCATATTGGCCCTGCAATGCAGGAAGCCAAGGCTGGTGTTCACTATTATGGAAGGGAAGGACATTGGCTGGGGACTCAAACCGGGCAAGAAAAAACTACTGCCGGGTAAGAGGGTCAGAAGTTCTAACAACAGAGAAGGCCCCGAAGATCCAAAGTGGTCGATCTATCTATCCTGATCATGTTTACATAGGAGGATTCCAAGTGTGTAAGCTACCCTTATAATGATGCACTAATAATCAAGATCGGTGGGGCCGAGGTGGACAGGATTCTGGTATACCCCGGCAATGCAGTGGATATAATCTCCAAGGATTGGAGGGATTGGGAGTGGATTACACCACTTTGACCCAGGATGCTACATCATTGTACGGGTTTAGGGGCGCAACTGTTGTCCCATTAGATCGGATACATTTGGCAACGACAATCGGGACAGCCCCCCAAACTTGGACCATGATGATGGATTTCACAATGGTCGATTACCTGACCAGCTATTAGGTTATTGTGGGTCGGCCCTTCATGATGAAGTCAAGGGTGGCCATATCTTGCTATTACTTGAAGTTGAATTTCTCGACTTGGGAGGGAGTTGGGGTGGTTTGTGGGAGTCAGAAGATGGCGAGGAGTTTTTTTTCCACTATCTCCAAGGAAACACTTATATTAGGAATGAGGGCAAGAAAAGGAAAGAAAAAAATGAAGAATATAAATGGGTCAAGTCCCCAGACCCTCGACCCGAGGACCCCGCTCAGTTGGGAGTAGGAGAAGAATTGGAGTCGGTATAGCTCTTCGGCCTCGGGAAGGTGATCAAGGTCGGGGCATGGTTGGGATAGAACCTGAAGTATGGATTGCTCGAGTTTCTTAAGGGGCATGCTAGCATCTTTGCCTGGGGGCATGGAGATATGCCCGAGATTGATCCTTAGTTAATCAGTCATTGTTTGGCAGTGGACGGGGCTCACAAGTCGGTCAAACAAAAGAGAAGGATCTTCAATCAGGAACACTACAAGGCGATATGAGCTGAGGTTGAGAAGTTGCTGAAGGCTGGCTTCATCAGGGAAGTGAAATACCTAGAGTGGGTATCTAATGTGATCTTAGTAAAGAAGGCCAATAGGAAGTGGAGAATGTATATGGACTTCTCCGACCTTAATAACGTTTGCCCAAAAGTTAGCTTCCCGCTCCCAACGATGGACCAGCTGGTGGATTCCACGGCATGTCATAGATTGCTCAGTTTCATGGACGTCTTCTCGGGTTACAATTAGGTGAAGATGCATCCCAAGGATGGGGATAAGACAACTTTTATACTAATCAGTGGTTGTATAGCTGCAAAGTGATGCCGTTGGGATTGAAGAATGCATTGGCTACCTATCAGAGGCTGGTGAACAAGGTTTTCAAGCCCCTCATCGGCAAAACAATGCAGGTCTATGTTGATGACATGATAACAATGACCCAGAAGCCCGGAGATCATCTGTATGACCTTAGAGGGACTTTTGAGCTGCTAAGGAAGCACAACATGAGGCTGAATCTGGACAAGTGTGTTTTTGGAGTGTCCTCGGGTAAATTCCTGGGGTATATGGTCAGTGCTCGGGGCATTGAGGAAAACCCGTAAAAAATCAAGGCGATGCTGGAGTTAAAGTCTCCGAGGACAGTCAATGAAGTGCAGAGCCTCACAGGTCCGGTGGCTGCACTGAACCGATTCATCTCTAATACCACCGACAAGTGTCACGTCTTCTTCAAGTTGATCAAGAACGCCAAGAATGAGGTCAGCTGGACAGCAGAGTGTGAAAAGGCATTCCAACAGTTGAAGGAGAATTTGGCTCAGCCTCCTCTATTAGCTAAACCAATCTCAGATGAGACATTGTTCTTATACTTACATGTTTCTGAATATGTTGTAAGCTCGGTGCTAGTGCAGGAAATGGATAAGGTCCAAAGGCCAGTGTACTATACTAGTAAGGCCTTGTTGGACTCGAAAACCCGGTATCCGGCCCATGAGTTGGTGGCCTTTCTTTGGTCACGGCAGTAAGGAAATTGCGGCTCTATTTTTAGGCTCATCCTATTGGGTTCTATACCAACCACCCATTAAGGTAGATTTTACACAAACCAGAGGTTATAGGGCGGTTGGTAAATTAGTCAGTAGAGCTGAGTGAGTATCATATGTCTTACCTGCCCATGGTGGCAATCAAGGGCCAGACATTTGCCGATTTCATCACCAAGTTCACGGGGCCTCAAGTCTTAATAGTAGAGGAAGCCAATTAGGAGCTGTTTATGGACGGGTCATTCAGTTCACAGGGCTGTGGCATCGGGATGATCCTCCGAAGTAGTGAGGGTAGGAGCTGGTTTATGTTTTGAGGTTCACCTTCGGAGCAACAAATAATGAGGCCGAGTATGAGGCCATTTTGGCCGGGTTGAAATTTTGCATGGCAGTTGGGGTCCAAGGTGTGATGGTGAAGAATGACTCTTAGTTGGCCATCTAACAGTTGAACGGTGAGTTCTAGGCAAGGGAGCCAAACATGATGGCATATCAGGCCGAGGTGAAGAAGATAGCTGGAGGGATCGGGAAAATAATCACCAGGTAGATTCCCTAGCCCGATTGGCGCCATCTATAAATTCTAAGATATCTCGAACTATCCCTTTAGGGTGCCTGATGGACTCGGTCAAGAAATATTTGGAGACGGGAGAGGTATCTGAAGACAAGAAAGAAGCAAGGAAGCTAAAGTATCGGAGTACCGATTTCTACTTGATAGAAGGGGTTTTGTATCGGAAGAGGTACACGACACCGTTCCTGAGATGTCTTGGACCAAGGAAGCAGACTACGTGCTCAAGGAAATACATGAAGGGATTTGTGGGAGTCATGTCGGAGGGCAATTGATTGCACACAAAGCATTGATGCAAGGGTTCTTCTGGCCAACAATGCATAAGGACGAGGCTAAGATAGCTCGGGCATGCGATAGGTGCCAGAAGAATGCCAATATATCGAATTAACCACCCGAGCAGTTGACCACACTGGCCAGCCTATGGCCATTTGGCCAGTGGGGAGTGGACATCATCGGGCCGATGTCAGTTGGTCTGGGCCAGGCCAAATATTCCATCGTTACCATTAATTACTTCACCAAGTGGGTGGAAGCCGAGCCGCTGTCTACCATTACAGAGAATAAGGCAACAGAATTTGTCAAGAAGAACATTGTTTGCCGGTTTGGGATTCCCCGAGCCATTATTACTGATAATGGGAAGCAGTTCGACAACAAGGGTTTCAGGAAGCTTTGTGGAGATCTCCAGATTGCACTAAGGTTCGCCTTACCTGCTCATCCAATGTCCAATGGGAGGTCGAAGCGACTAACAAGATGATCAAGGCTAACTTTAAGGCGAGGCTCGGGTCTTGCATGGGTTTGTGGGTTGAAGAGTTGCCAGAGGTTTTGTGGGCGCATCAGACAACCTACAAGGACTCCACGGGAGAGACCCCGTTTTCTTTGGCCTATGAATATGAGGAAGTCATCCCGGTAGAGATCGGAATGGCGACCCACCAGGTACATCATTTTGAGGTCGGGTAGAATGAGGAGCTCGTCAAGAACCACCTCGACTTGATAGAGGAGAAGATGGAGAGGTCAGCGATCAAGATGGCCGTCTATATGGCTTGTTTCTAGAATAAAAAGGTTCAAGTGCGATCTTTCCTCCGTGGAGACTTAGTCTTGAGACGAGTCACTTTGAGAACGAGAAAGCCCGAGGAAGGTTCACTGGGTGCCAAGTGGGAAGAGTTGTATAAGGTGGTGAAAATCATCAGGTCGGGTGCTTATCTTTTGGAGTAGCTAGACGCCACCCGGCTCAAGAAGCCCTGGAATGCTGAGATGCTGAGGAAGTACTTCTAGTAGCTCTCCTCCTTGAGCTGCAGAATGAAATGTAAAAGAGGTGACCAGAAATCACCTATTATGACTGAGCAGCATAATAAAATGTAACGTCAAGAGTTGCTGGCATATGTACGCCGCCCCTCATGAATGAACATGCTCGTCCTAAAGAAGTTGTGGCAATGGTTCGACCTGCCAAATCTTCGAATTCACGACCGCTATAGTCATAGTAGAGTGGCAGGTAAACTGGTGCGCTGGGGGCACTCGGTCGGTTTCTAGGAGTGCCTCCAGCTTATTATGTGGTGGCCACCTGGGGCAAGGTAGAGAGAGAAGAAGCTGACGGTAGACCACTAAGAAATCAGGGTGCAAGTTGCCGATCGAGGCAAGAATTGTTCAGAGATGCCTTCAGAGAGCTCGACAAAAAGGAACCTTTTTAAAAAATTGATCAGAAGCGTCGGAAGGAAAGTTTAGACCAGAGAAGTATCATCGAACGATCACACAAAAGTTGGAAAAATATTGTAAAGCCTCTCTTGAAATGACCCGCAATGAGTTGTAAGAAGGGCAGTAGATCCCAAGAATATGAATAAGACTTTCCCCATTTAAATTAAAAACTTGTCCATTTTTCTTGTTTTTTAATTGGATGGGAAGGCATGTTCAATATTCTTATGGAATACTCATGGTTAAGATAAATCAAGGGGTGTTCAGTATCTGGGGAGGGCACCAAACCCACGGCACGCTAATCCCTGGTGTTATTATCAAACCCCCGGGTGGAAATGCTCTGATACAGGTACCTTCACTTTTGAGGATCCAGAACGCATGAAGGGATGGAGTACATATGGGAAAAACGCGAACCCCCCGTGGCACGCCAATCCCTGGTGTCATTATCAAACCCCTGGGGCCGGAGCATTATTACCCCATGGCTTGCATTTCTGAGGAATGAGCTCGGGTAAGCCGAACACAGGCAAGATTCTCCTCATGTTAGTTATCTGGCTGATCCCACTTAGAACCACCAGGCGCATAGAATAGGGACGGCTAAAGTGACTCTGTGACTCTTGTAGCCTCGGGTAAGCCGAACACGGGGAGGTTTTTGCCCCCGTGAGTTATATGGCCGATCCCACTGAAAACCACCAGACATATAGCATAGGGACGGCCGAAGTGCCTCCGTGACTCTTGTAGCCTCGGGTAAGCCGAACACGGAGAGGTTTTTACCCCCATGAGTTATCTGGCCGTTCCCGCTGAGAACCACCGGGCACATGGCACGAGGATGACTAAAGTGCCTCTGTGACCTTTGTAGCCTTGGGGAGGCCGAATACGGGGAGGTTTTTGTTATCTGGCTGATCCACTCCACGATCCATAGCACGGCTTACCGAGACGCTGAATTGTAAGGTTCATAATTGTTATTATGGGTAGCCCCAGGCAGGACACTGTCTCGGGCGCCCGCTTTGTAGTTTTTGAGTTTGTGCGAAGAATGTTCTAAGTCACCTCTACAATTCTAACATTGTCTGAGTCCTGATTTTGTTTTTTGTGGATGACTTGGGTAGGGACGCCTTTACTAAGATTCACGGAGCACCGGAGGTTGAAAATCTTCACTCATGGTTAAGTCTCGCCTTGTACCACTGGCTTGGGACTGAATTCGTTCCGCCGAAGCCGTAGTGTTTTCACCAGCTTGGGGTCTGGTTGTTTCCCACCGAGTATGGATATTTATTGGCATGCTGATAAGCGGAAAATATATCAATATTTACCGCCCTTTTATTTAATATTTTGTATAGATTCTCAAGTTTTATGAATGTTTTGATGTATTTTTTTTATTTTGTAGATAAATAAAATATCAGGACTCAATAGAATCAATTCGGGGCTAAAACGACGAAATTTGGATCAAAATGGCAAAATTGGAATTTTACAACGCGTGTCGCGACGCTCAACCTTCAAAGCGTCGCGACGCTGTT
Source organism: Zanthoxylum bungeanum (assembly GCA_019454045.1). Taxonomy (NCBI): domain Eukaryota; kingdom Viridiplantae; phylum Streptophyta; class Magnoliopsida; order Sapindales; family Rutaceae; genus Zanthoxylum; species Zanthoxylum bungeanum. The sequence goes on from SKCR01037478.1 coordinate 65,073, forward strand.
GCAATCAGCGTCGAAAGTGCACCCTGTTGACACGCGTCTTCAACTGTGCATTGCGTCGCGACACCAAACACTCAACGCGTCGCGATGCCCAAAGATTTTGTGTACACGTGTCCTCCAGCTGGCGCATCGCGAAGCGCAACCTATCATGTGTAGCGACGCCGAGGGTAAAATTTTACCTATAAATATCAGCCTCAATTAGAAGAAATTTTCATTCTTTTTTCTGGTGAATTTCTCTGGAATACTAAGAAGAGAGTATCTTGTGTGTTTATTTAAGCTTTCTTGTATTTACTTTTTATTTTAGTAATAAAATTTTGTGTGTTTTTATTCAAAGCATGAGTAGGTAATTTTGTTTTGCTGGGGTGAAGGGTGAAACTTTAAGTATGAAAATTTAGATTAGTCTCATTTATTTTATAATATTTAAATTATAATCTAATATTTAATTTAATCTGGATTAATTATTTACAGCATATATGGTCGGTTTTACATGACATACTTAGTTACCGCCTATATGGTCAGTTTATGTGTTAACCTTGTTACCGCCTATATGGTCGATTTTGTATGACTTTGTTACTGTCTATATGGTCGGTTGGACTTATTTCAGACAAATGATATCACCTCATTTATGATCTGTTTTAATATAATTAATTCATGAAATAAACTAATCGGTTAATATTGACAGTTTATATATTATAATAAGGAAGATTTCTATATTTGAAATATTAAAAGTGGATCCCCTAACTCCAGCATTTTATTTCATTGTTGTAATTTTACTATTTAGTTTTCAACCTGTTTTATGATGTTTTGTTTATTTATGTCTTTAGTAATATTAGGTATGTGTTGTAACTAATAACATTGTCTAGGGTTGTGATGAAAACCAATATTAATGATTTTATTAGTTGATTTATCTTATATCTTGTGTGATATTTTGGTTTATTTATCGAGTCTAGATCTTAATGCTTCTTATAGCTTGGCCGCCAATAAGATTGATTTGGTAAACTTAAAATGAATTTGACAAATGGATTTTAGGTTTAGCCGTAGATTCAATAACACACGATCTCACTTTAGGGATTTCCTTCCAGGATAGAAATATACATGTCGGGCGGGTGTAACCACAATTGGAACTTAAACTTAATGAATTTGGGGTTTCTTAGTTAACATAGACATACAGTTAATTAAGTAACTTTGAATATTTGCATTTGACCATCGAAAGAGGCTTGTGCATATCTTAGTGTTCCAGGTTAATAAATCAACATATTACACAATTATAAGGTAGTCAACTATTCCTTAGAAGAATATTAGGAAGATTCACAACCCTGGATATTTTCATATCATTGATTAATTTTGAAATTTATGTTTGTTTTATTTATTTCTTTTAGATAAAATCACCATCCGACCAACAATCAATTTTAATTAGATACTTGTAGAAATTTAGCTTCATAAATTAATAGCATAAGTAATAAGTCCTCAAGAGATCGATACATTTTATACTACTTGAGTGATACATGCGCTTGCGTAACGTGTGTGTTTTTCACAAATCACATGGGGTTGGAGTATCTCCCTCATGGCCATGTTCTGGTTGGCATGGGGAGGTAACATTCTCTCAGGCCAAGTGTTTTCACTAGCTCGGGGTCAGATTCTTTCCCATCAAGTCTGGATATTTATTGGCATGGGGTCAGAGCATCTCCCACATGGCCATGCTCTGGTTGCCATGGGGAGGTAACATTCCCTCATGGGCATGTGTTTTCACTAGCCCGGGGTAAGGTTGTGTCCCACCGAGTCTGGATATTTATTGGCATGGGGTCGGGGCATCTCCCACATGGTCATGCTCTAGTTGATATGGGGAGGTAACATTCCTTCATGGCCAAGTGTTTTAACTAGCTCGGGGTTGGGTTGTATCCCACTGAGTCTGGATATTTATTGGCATGGGGTCAGAACATCTCCCACATGGCCATGTTCTGGTTGGCATGGGGAGGTAACATTCCCTCATGGCCAATTATTTTCACTAGCTCGGGATCGGGTTGTGTCCCACAGAGTCTGGATATTTATTGGCATGGGGTCGGAGCATCTCCCACATGGCCAAGTGTTTTCACTAGCTCGGAATCAGGTTGTGTCCCACTGAGTCTGGATATTTATTAGCATAGGGTCGGAGCATCTCCCCCATGGCCATGCTCTAGTTGGCATGAGGAGGTAACATTCCCTCATAGCCAAGAGTTTTCACTAGCTCAGGGTCGGGTTGTATCCCACCGAGTTTGGATATTTATTTGCATTGGGTCGGAGCATTTCCCTCATGGCCATGCTCTGGTTGGCATGGGGAGGTAACATTCCCTCATGGCCAAGTGTGTTCACTAGCTCAGGGTCAGGTTGTGTCCCACCGAGTCTGGATATTTATTGGCATGGGGTCGGAGCATCTCCCTCATGGCCATGCTCTGGTTGGCATAGAGAGGTAACATTCATTCATGGCCAAGTATTTTCACTAGCTCGGGGTCGGGTTGTGTCCCACCGAGTCTGGATATTTATTGGCATGGGGTTGGAGCAGCTCTTCAATGGCCATGCTCCGGTTGGCATGGGGAGGTAACATTCCTTCATGGCCAAGTGTTTTCACTAGCTCGGGGTCAGGTTGTGTCCCACCGGGTCTGGATATTTATTGGCATGGGGTCATAACCTCCCTTCATGGGCAGATGCTCAAGGTCAAGTAGCCTCAAGAATTCAAGAAATTATTCTAAGTATTGAAATGAAAATACAGGCATACAACAATCAAAAGGCATAGAAAGTGCAAAAGGTAAATTAAGAAATGTAAAGTGTTGAGTACAGAGGGCCCCCTCGGGGTCACCCAAAAAACATAGAGAGTAAAAAAAATAAGTTAGGCCACATGGGCCTTGGGCTGGGGGGCTATGGAAGAAGCTTCTGGTACAGAGGCAGCGATAGAAACATTGGGTTCTAGGATTGAAGCAGGTTGAACTAGTTCTATGAGATATTCAGCAGGTCGGCTGTTTCTAGCTTGGGTAGAAGGCTCGGATCAGGATCGGTAGGGATATAGGAAGGACCCGCTATGGGTTCAGGGACTAGGGAATGGATGGTCTCAGGATCTTGACCCATTTCAGAATCTTGGTCATTCCCGGAGGCTTCATACAGGTTATGGCAAACCTCCTCCAAAGAGACATCCCCCTTGTATATTCTTTCAACAGTGCGGACCATTTCCAAGTCCACTTCAGGTTGAAGTGCCTCGAATATCCCAAAACAACTCTCCATTCCTTCAACCTTCACTTCTTCTTTAGTAGACTCTAGCCGACCAAGCTCCTCAACCTACATCCTTCTCAAATCCTCATAGGCTTTCTCCAGCAGGTCTGATTTGTCTTTCAACCTTTTTTCCGAGGAAGCCAGCTACCATTTCAGGGATTTGACATCATCATTTAGGTGAGTGGCCTCAGACTTGGCATCATCTTTCTCCCTCTTCAAGAAATTTGAAGCCTTGTGAAGGGAGGCCGCCATGGTCTCTGTTTCAGCTTTGGACTGTTT
>SKCR01037479.1:0-110758 GCA_019454045.1 Zanthoxylum bungeanum
ACCGCGTCTCTCCACAGATCGATGTAAGTATTCCGCAACTTCCTCGTTTGTATTCTCACTTATTTCTTGCTTGATTATGGATCCTCGGGACCGTAGAACTCCAACAATGGTATCAGAGCGAGTAAAAGCATGAAATTTGATTTAGGGCTTAAAATTGGGTAAAATGTATTTGAGCATGATTTTTATGAATTGGATTGATTGAGTATGCTTAAATGTGTTTTAATTGAGGATTGTTGGATCAATTTGATGAAATGTTTGTTTTGGAACAAATTTCCCCAAATTTCTTAGCTTGGCCTAGAATGAGCATGCCCTAAATTGTCTTGGAATTTTGTTTTTTTGATTCATTGGATGACTTGAAAACATTGGGATGTGGATTTAATGTTAATTTGGATTTAATTGGATTGAATTTGAATTGGACATAAAATTCCCCTCCAAAGCCGAGAGCAATATAGCATGAATGGGTTTGCTTTTTGTTAAATTGTGTTTGGACATGATTAATGTTGATAAGCATGATTAATTAGGCTAATTTGGTGTTTTGGAAATATTGATTTGGGTAATTAATTATGCTACCACTTAAAGTAATTAAATTGTGAAATTGGGTGTTTGTAATTTAATTATTTGGGCTAATTTTGGAAATTGGGCTTGTAATGTTGTTTTGGGCTTATTGGGCTTGGTTGTACCAAGTTGGGTTTAGGCTAAATTGGTTGGATCCAATTGGGCCCAAAACCGCTTCCATAAAGCCCAAATGCGACTAATAGACCTTTAATTATTTAATTGGGCCTAATGGGCCTAAATTGATTTCTTAGCTTATGGGGTTACTCCTTGATTGGACTTTGGTTATTGGGTTTGACCTGAGTTGACCAAAAGTCCACGGCTAAAGAAATTAATTGAAAGCCCATTGGACTTCAATTAAATTGACGTTGGACGTTAATCGGCTTTGAGACCCATAACGATTAAATTTGGAATTTAAGTCGTAAAGGTTATTAATAAAGTGTAATATTTAATTTGGAATTAAATAGCGAATTAGTATTAAATACAAATTGAATTGGATTTAATTTGTAGTTTAATTTAATTCGAGAATTCGTACTTTGAGTACTTATTCGCAAAAAGAGTTTGACTCGCGCAAAATCAAATCGTTGTTTGAACATTGGATGGTCACTAATTATCAGATTAATTAATTTGATTAGATTGATTGATAACATGCTTGTGTGAATAATGGTTGCGATGCATGAATAATGTATATCAGATGGATATTAGATGGGTGGGGCAATTTTAGAAATTGTTATAATAAATTTGATTTATAATTGGACCTGCGTGTCCAGCCTATTACCTCTCAACTCTATGTATTTCTTTCTCACTATTCCCCTCAATGTAAATAAGGTTTCTTTAGAAGTGTAGTGTAACGGGTAGAAGTAATACATGTGCTAGCGGGAGAGAGACGAGAGAGATTTGATCTAGGATCAATGTGTTGAGTATCCATCCACATATCATTATTATTTATTCATATGCGCTTTATTATGTGTTTAGAATGCATGTTTAAGGGGTGTATGATGATGAGACCTTAACAAAGATAAATTGGTTGCCAATTTGCACGCGAGAAAAAACCCTCACAAATATTAAGTTTTTCCTTCCATTGAGTGATTCTTACTCAAGATCTAAGACTGGCATTGGCTTGTTGGCCAAAGTCAAGGCCTTTGTCCGTCGAGGATGTGTTTGAATCACGAGAGCTTTGTTCCATATTGGTGTCTTGTCCAAGTTGTGGTTTGTTGGCCAAAGTCAAGACCACTTCTTGTCCATCGACATTGATTACGAAGCTTTCCATGGTCAATGGGTTCCGCTTAACTGGGATCACTAAGTTTGTTGTGCCAAAGCCAAGGCTTAGTTGATTCAGAGGAAAAAGGTTAGGCAATATGTTGGATATATTGGCATATATATTGTATATATGTTTCGGACTTGGATGTCCCCCTACTGGATCTAGGAATTGGATCGGATCCAATTGATCTTAGAGATCTACCTAGTTAATTATCATACAGTTTATTGGCCAAAGTCAAGATTGTGTGATATTTAACGGGATCCTAGCCCGCTAGGAAACACGGTTTCCCGAGGAGTCGACAGAGGGTTAGAGGCTCGCCGAAAAATAGTGGGAGGCAAGAATTAAATTTGCAATATTCGTTTAATTACTTGCCATACGCGCTCAATCAAATATCATTCGTCAAATATATTAAATGTTAGTTGGACTAATATTTAAATCGCTGTTTTAATAAACAGTTGGAATTTATTCAAACAATTAATTATAGTTGATTAAATAGTTGGACTATAATAATCATTATAATAAATAGTACCGAAAATCATTGATTAAATAGTTGGACTATTAGAATCAAGATAAAAATGAAAGATTAACGTTTAAAACATAATCCTAGGGAAAATGTATTCAAATGGTTTAATTTTCAAATAGGGAATAAAGTTTCAGGATGGTCTTTGAAACTAATAAGTTACTTTATTTGATAAAATAACATATTAGGCCTTAGTCCGGAGTTAAGAAAATAGTAGAGCATAATCTTTGGAAGATTTATATGATGATAACTTTAATGCTTGATCCATTAAACTTGTCAAATATACTCCTTAATTTCTTAATCAGAACTAAGGATTAGATCCTTAAAGTATGATAATGAAATTGAATGATCTTCATAAATCTATGCTTAGATTTTAGAAGTACTAAACTTGTCAAATAGACTCCTTATTTCTTAATCGCAACTTCCTCTTTTGTATTCGCACTTATTTCTTGCTTGATTATGGATCCTCGGGACCGTAGAACTCCAATATTTATATAGGCTTCCAAATTCACTATTCTACCGCCAATGACATCAGTCCATGTCACCTTATCATCATTGCCATCACTACTCTCCTCAACTACCTTTAAATGCGCCAATCATAATAGCCCATTTCAATGTCACTACACCGACCTATGGCGGCTCTACTCTACAACTTCTCTGCCACTGTACCGGCCTATGGCGGCAGACATGGCTACTTTCAACAAGAACCATTGGTTTTCCCACAGTCATCATTAGCATTCTAGAAGCTTATTCTCTCAACTAAGGCATATATCATTTGACTTCAACACTGGTCGGCCTGAAATCCCGTCTTCGTTCCTCTGGTCGGCATACCGAGGAAGATGGTACTATAAAAGCTTTCCTTCAATGTTCTCAATCAGATCGAGTTTCATTATCAAAAACCCATCGGGTCGGGTTTCACCAAACTCTTAAAAACCCCCAAATCAACATCCTCCAAGTGGTTGGGTCGGTATCCCAACTTGCTTCATAATCAACAAGTTTGGTCTTTGGGAGAACCCTTTTACACTATGAGGTCGTGTTCCTCCATCAAATCCCTCATATCTCTCCAGGCCATTGGGCCATTATCATCCATATTTAGCTAAGTACAATACATGTTCTACTCCTGCTCGATATTTTAACATTTCTAAGGGTGAAAAATCACCATAAATATATGTCTCATAGTTCTCGGTATCAATGAGTTGATGAGTTGATGTCGAGAACTTCATAACAGATTGCGGTGCCTGTAGATAAAAACCGACCCTATGTCCTTGGGTGGTTGCTCCTTGAAAATGTTATATCACCTCAGTTCTTCTAAGGTTCAAACTCATCGAGCTAGCTGCTCTATATACGGCCAAAGATGCCATTTTATGACGATTGCTTTTCTTTCACCACTATTTGAAAATGCATTCCTAGGCTTCTGAATCATCCCTAGGAATATAAGATGGCATAATGGTCTTCTCTAAATATTCATCACTCTGTCATATCCATTTCGTTTTGCCTCCCTTACATGCCAAGTGTCGCACATCCATGATTCGCGTGCCAAACTCGTTTGGCTGGGATGAACTGAACTCGTGGCTCTTTTATGAACCCTCAATTTGAACTCAAATATGGTAATTGCCCCCACACGTGTCATCAATCCAGCCCTCCCACTACTTTACCTAATTATGTATCCATTAACGGAAAAATAGAAATTTGACAATCAAATTTTCATAGCGGGAAGTGGATCCCATGACATTTACTCCAGCCTCAGAATAATGACGGTATTTGCCTTCATAAACTCATTAGGTAGACTTATAAGGTCAATCACATTCACGTGACTCCTAAGTTTGGTCCTGAACCATTTCTTATCCTTACAATAATGACGATATTGGATTAAGACGTGTTCCATGTGTATACATGTCAATGTGTACTAATGAGCTTCTTTAGTACATCCTCACAATAATGATTGTATTGGGTGACTACGTCAACTCATCACGATACATCTAATGTTTTACAGCAACGACCTAAGTTCCGAGCACTTATACCCTCACAATAATGACGGTATTTAGCATAAGTAATAAGAACTCATTCATCTCCGTATTGAAAAGACAGACCATCTAAAAATGTTCCAACATTATAAATACTATTACTTAAAACTAATCACCTAATCATGAGAGATTTATGACAATCAAGTCATTAACATGCTTGGGTCAGAATAAAAATTTTAATTTAAAACATGCAATGCATATACAATATGACTTATGCATAATTAAATTAAAATTATTACGAGCAAAAAAAAAGAACAAGGAAAATGATTACCTCGAAATTCATAGTTTGTTACCGTGAGGGCGGTATGCTAGTGTTTTGAGAGTGATGTGCTTTGGGAACTCAAGTGTGAGAGCCAAAGCTTGAATGCCTTAATCATTTAGACTCTCTTTCTATTTATAAACTGTAGAAATAGCCTTTTAGTTGAATTAGGATTCCTTGGAATAATCAAACTCCAATACTACTAGGAAACGGTAGTTGAGTTGGGATTAAGTTAGGAGTGACTAAGTATCCGGGATTAGGTGTAATCCCAATTGTATTTAGATTTTGATTACTGTATTTATAGGTGGCTTGTCTTGATGTAAATACTTTGTTTACTTATTTGAAAAGTAATTAGTTGTGTGTAAACTGAAAGACAATGTCTACTGGGACATTGCATGATATGGGACAATGTCGGTTAGGACAATGCTCAAGTAATATCGGTTGGGATATTAAGTAACATTACATGTGTCTCTTAGAGGCTTTTGGGTTGTGTGGACCTTTTATCCTTGTGGGTGTATGGGCTTGTACGCCATGCATGTGAGTCATGTTGTAGGCTCAAATTATAGATAGATGACTCTTGATAGTCATGTGATGAGTAGTCTAATTCCAATAGGTTTCAGCTGGAAGTAGTCCAGTAGATTGGAATTGGAATGAGCCTATGAGTAGGCCCAATTGGTAGGCTAACGAAAGTCTGGTTGTCGATAGCCTTGCATTTGAGCATATATTAACCAAGTAGACCTGTTGTCGATTGAGGTTCAAATGGTTTGAACTCTTATCGATTGGTGTCTTGTAGAGACCAATGGTGTCATTTGGGCTAGATGAAGGCCATAAGACAAAATCTTGAGCAAGTGGGCTTGTTGGAAGCCCATGTGTTGTTTAGGCCTAGTTACCGACTAAGACACAATGACATTTGGGTCCTTATCCCAAATTTGACCATTACAAACATTTACTTAAATATTTTTATACGATAACTTTCTAATCATCACAACTGAACCAATAAATCATAAGATATAATCATCATTTAAATTATTTAAAATGTAGGAAAATAAAAAGAATAATAATTAAAATAAAAAATTATAAATATTTCATAAAATTAATCATCACTAAACACTAAATAAATTAAATAGTATAACAAATATAATTATAAAATAACAATAAAATATGATTAGATTTTAAAATTTTCAATAAATTAAAGTATTCAATTAATTCGGTTCGGTTCAATTTTTTAGTTAAAAAAATATTCTAATTCGGTTCGGTTCTATTTTTTAATTAAAATATTGACAATTATTTTTAAAATAAAAATTTATCGCTTCGGTTAATTTATTTCTTATTCGGTTCGATTTTTCAATTTCAATTATTTTTTTATCCACCCCTAGTTTGTCAGCACTATGGCAAATTAGGACATATTAGACCTAAGTATTCCATATTAAACAAAAAGAAAAAGAGGTCTACAAGTGCTCAACCTGGATTTGATTATTCGAATCTAGCTCATCAAGTCTTCGCACTTTCCAAACAGGCTCACTTCATTAGTGAGAAATTGATGATGCTAACAAGAAATTCTCAAGTGAACTATATTCCTAAGAAAATTTAGGGAAAAAAAAAGATTTCTTCCCAATAACTTCATAATGCCTCGATTTTGAAAGGATTGATGAAAGACTGCACTTAAGCGTGTCTCTTTTTAGATGGTGCATTCATCTTCCTGCATTGCATTTGTGTGCGCATGAATTTTATTTTTACAAGATTTCATTTTTTGTTGTTTTATTTCACTGCATTTGAGTGTGTTTTATTTATGTTATATATCCATTGGTATATAAGATGGAACTCAGACGTAAATTTCATAACCGATTTTGAATAGACGGTAATAAGATCTGCACTCAGGATAGAGCTCCACGTACTATTGGAAAATAACAAGCCTTTTATTGTGACCTTTTTAAAAAATAGACAAATACAAATAAAGGATCAGTGCCTTGAAATAACATGTCTAAGCTTAAAACATGTGATCCTAGTAAGTATGAATTTGAATGTGCATGAGTGATATGTTTCTTTCCTCAATGTTTTGTGTGCATTAGTATGTGTGATAAAAACTCTTAATATATCTTATGCTTACAGCTCGCATACATATTGTTATAACTTTTTAGGCTTAGTCACATTTATTAGATGTGCATTCCAGTCTCTATAATACTAAGGTCACTAAATAGTGTGACCTTTGATTAGATGACCTTATACGATCCCCACCAAGTAAAGAAATATTTTAAATGAGTCTTACGTATTTCAATTAAAGTATTCAAAAGAGCCAATGTGTCAAATTTAAAGGATAAAGACAAAAACACTTCACTCGATAGTTATTCTGTGAACTTGGTGTTTCATCAGGTATGACTTCCTTAGCTTTATATTGCTCATGAAAAAAAATCTTATGCTTTGAATTTTTGTGCACTTATTTTTCAAGCAAGTATCTGTTATGTTTTGGTATTTAAGTCATATGTATCTGTGTGTACTTTAGCGAGAATGGACATATTTCATATTATCCTATGTCATAAACATTGTAATTACTAGTGATGTTCTTTTGAGTAATTTCTTATAATGTTTTTAATTTTATATTGTGTGGATGCTTTCATTTCTTTTTATTTCATGTCATTGTATCTAGTGTTTCTTTTAGCAATGAATCTTGGGAAAAGTATAAAAATCTACCTTGTGGTTTGAATCATTTTCAAAAAGAGGTATCTGGTTTTTCATGATAAATGAATACTCTGTGGATTTGTCCGATAATAAAATCAGAAAAAACTCATAACTTCGTTAAACTATCATGACGTGACATGGATATTTTTATCAAGCTCTGATTCACCAATAATTCCTTAATCTCAATTTTTACCAATAATTCTTTCACCACCATCTCAAGCTCTGATTCACCAACCGAAACCATATTCTTTTTCTTACTCCTCCCTAATATATCAATCACATTTTTAACTTCATCACTTCTTTGTAGCCCATATTGAGTGCCACTGCCACCACCGTCTAATTATAACCTCGGATTCATATACAAATTCCTCGATGTCGGATGAAATCCTAATCTAATTGAACCAGAATTTGGAATAGAGCAAGCTGAATTCAAAGATTGCTCAATAGTGTGCTTAACAACAGGGCTCGAAAATCTAGCCTTACACATGACTCTACTCACACTTGGGTCATCAAGAATCGATATTATAAGCTGCTCAAGCTTAACTATCATGGCCAACAAAGGTTGTTGCTGCTGTGTTGATGGTATTTTCAAGCACTATGCTATTTAAGCAACACGGCAGGGGTAAAAGGGTAACTCCCTTCTTGATCGAGACCATTAATGCTGACCCGACCATTCGATGTTGCATGCGCCAACGGTAAGGGACCAATCACTTTATGATCGGTGACTGACCGCTTAAGCTGGGATGACCGGTCATTATCAGATCGGTGGCATCATTTTCAGTTCAGATGACCATTGTGACCGACCTCTTGAAGACCGAGCAGATGGCGAGATATGTTTCAGGTGATAAGTCATCCTATTTTTACGGGATAAGATGATAAATCATCCTATTTTTATGGGATAAGATGATAAGTCAGTGTTCTTATAGAATTAAGATGAAGGCGAAGGTAGTTTCGGCCAAGAAGTCTTGTGGGAAAGGAAAACCGCCTCTTTGCTAGTATAAATGGGAGGGGAGAGCATACTTGGAAATGGGATAATTTATTAGACCTGTAAACAAGCAATATCGTATTTTAGTAATAGAATATCACCCGTTTTGTGCCCGTGGATGTAGGTTGGATCTGATCCGCCGAACCACGTTAAATCCCTTTGTTGATTGGTGTGTTCATCTATCTTTTGCCAAATTTGCTTTTGGTTTCCCATAATAAAAACAAATTTATAGTTGTAGGAAGATTGTCTCGGGAGCGAAGAGCCATTGTTGCCCCTGAGACTAAAATCAGCCGTCAACATGCTATTTTAGGCAATCCATTCGTTGATGAACCTGAGCCCGCTTCAGAGCTGCAATTAGAGAATTGGAAATGGAGGGTCCAGCCCCAGACTCATGTTCTATTGCGTTGTCGGGAGCCGCTCCAATTCCACGCTGAAGCAGGCCTCCAAGGCACGGCAGTGAAACAGGTGAGATAAATTGGGATGTGGACTTAATGCAGGCTTGTCGGAGAAATTCAGTTGAGGAAGCCAACATGGGAAATAATAGAAACAACAACAACAACAAAAAAAATTTATATATGTCTTATGGAATGATAAAAATATCCATGTCACATCATGATAGTTTAACGGAATTGCGAGTTTTCTCTGATTTTACTAACAGATAAATTCATAGGATATTCATTTGCCATGGAAAAAATCACATACCTCTTTTTGAAAATAAGTCAAACCAAAGAGTATTTTTGTATTTTTCCCTTGAATTTTTCATATTTTACCCGCTCTTCTTCCCATGTATTTCCTTTCATTAACTGAGATGTGCTGTTAATGGGGGAGAATTTTGAGTATGCCATTGTTGTTATATTACTGCATATTTTTCCATGTAATGGTAGATTTATGTTTATTCTCTTATCTCTTGCCATTTCATGATAAAAAGGGGAATTATTTTATATATTTTATATATTTGTGACGATGATGCTTATTTATATGCACATAATTGACCACATAAAATACTAAAAATAAAATATAATTTTGTCCTATGGTGAAAATTAAGTTTTTGTTTTTTGTTTTTTAGTGTTGATGTGCTCAATTATATGCTCAATTATATGTTCAATTATGTAAGCATATCACTGTTGATTTATATATAGTTTATATATGTGCATCGTCTATTAAAGTTATATTTTTGCTCTCCCCTTTGCTTTTCACGGATATATTATTTTTGGTTATTTCAGGTGAGCAAATCGACATTTACATCGAGTTCAAGACTATTGGATGTTAAGATTTAGACGAGTTACAATGTAGTAAGTCGTTGTCTTGATGGTTGACAGTTGCCTATTAATTATTTTTGCATATATTACATAATTTTTGTATTAAATGGTTTTGTCACAGAATGTCAAAGGAAGAGTTTGTTTGCCAATTATGTAATAAATCAAGTTTGATTGAGTTATAATAAGTCTTGAAGATCTCGGAACAATTGAAAAACAAATGGATGAAGATTTCAGAACAAATGTGCGTGTCACGTTCATCAGAGCGTTCAAACGAAACCTTCTTATGAGTTCACGAGTATGTCGCGTTCTTTAGCACGTTCGAATGAATCATTCCAGTGAGTTCACATACATCTTATGTTAGACATCATGTTCTAATGTGAATTGTGGATCAATGGCGTTCATCCCATGTTCGTTAGGGTATTTAAACGTAAATACATGATCAATATTTTTAAGTACATTTTAAAGGCTTTTGAAGGCTTGGAAACCCTACCTATATAAAGAAAGCCTTAGCCACTTGACATAGGGTTGGAAACATAATATTCAGAGCCTCCACATCTTTGTTTCCATCTTCTTTAAGTGTTCACCATTGAAGACTCCATTGATCTCATGTGTTCTTTGTTCTTGGTGAACATATTTTTTTGGTAACCATAAAAAAAAAAAACCAAACCTTGCCAAACCATAACATTCAGAGTCTGAGTTAGAGATTTATAGTCGGAGTTTCGGCAAGAGTGAGTTCGCAACTAGATTTACTACAAGAGACTTAAGAGTTATCGAAAAAGTCTGCTTGGTACGGGCTTGAGAAATTTACTTAGGTATTACAGTTGGGGTAATTGAGTAAAAAATATATTTTGCTATAGGACTTTTAACCATCACTGTAAGTTTCTCTTTATATTGATTTGGTGGTAACCTAAACTCAGAGTGGTTTTTCTCTACCAAGAGTTTTCCACATCGTAAATAAATCTAGTATTATTTTTTTACTTTATATAGCTTACTTTCTGCATATTTATTTGTTCTCTGTATTTGACTGCTTTAGATTAAGAGTGTAGGCTTTGGTTAGACTTAAGGTATATGTTCTTACCTATAAAAATAATAATGTAGGAGCTCTCTTCTTTAGTGTAGTTAGATTTTAATTATCGCAAGTTTACACCTAGGTGTACAAGTGTGTACAAATATCACAACATCATACGTCCAGTGTCTGGGTCTCGCGCACAGACCAAACATTGTTTGAAACATGACTATGTCGACACAGGGTAACAGGTCGGTCCATTACAGTTGGACGAGACCCTAATACATCATGATATAATATTCCAGGAGAATCAAACAACTTAAATCTTCGAGTTATATATTTTTGGAAAATCTTTCGCAAAATCTTCTGATAACGCTATAGAAGAATCCTAAACCCTCCGAAACTTTTTGAAACCATCTGAATATTATTATATCATCATATATAACTCATACCTATCATTATATTCATCATAGCATAGACACGCACAAAATCCAAATTACTGAGAACTCGCTAATCCTACCAGATCAATCCAATTCATTTTGATTTCATCTAGATTCTACAAATAGCACAAATTCGATACATTCTAACTTATCCAATTCAATAAAAGTCGATACATTACTCTATGACACTGACTGAAAGCATCCAAATACAAAATGAGAAACTTGAAAATATCAAATTTTTATCGGAAGGTCTTACCAAAATTTTGAGAGAACTGGTGGACTCCCTACGCTCCCATGAAAGTGTGGGAATTGACGAAATTCAAATCGGAGCAACTATTCAAATGAGCTTTACTATTCATCACACGTTCTTCTTTCGATTTACATGGAACTGAGAACCCATCAGAAAAACCAATTGCACAACCTTGTAGTACTCTCCAAGTTCTTTAATTTGGCCGATGGCTCAACAAGTGGATCGAAATAATGAAACAAGATCATAAAAGAATAAGCCACACGTTTTCCTCATTGTTGCATTATTTTTAGGCGAGACTATGTTCACCACCTGACACCATAAGACGGAGTGTGCCGATGCACCCTTATGAGCCATCGCATCGGCCGATGATGGCCATTTTGCTAGCGGCCCATCTACTCCATTATTGTCAAAATTTAGGGGAGAGGGTTGAGTGAAGAGCCTTGATAACCTTGGCTATTTTGTGAAATCTGAAAATTTAAGGTTATTTATAAGAATTTTTTTAGAAATTACAAAATGACCCCATGCATTTGCAATTCGGTCCCTTAAAGTGTATTTATTTGAAATTTATATTTTTGAGGCTCTTATAGTGATAATTTTAAAATTTGTTCAACATGAAAGTTTTTCACCTCAATCAGTTCATTTACCATTTTTATAGCTGAGTAAATAAAACTCTCATATGAAAATATCATAAAAAATATGCACGATCGGCCATCTCGAATCACGCAAGTTTCAAAGCTTCGAAAACTAACTTCAAGACATACCCATATATTTTCCAAAACTCCAATCCTTATTCTCCATTATCGTTCCATTTCAAAATCAAAACCTCAATCTAAGAATCCTTATGAAAATATTCCGAAAATATTTCGGGATATGACATTAATCTTAATATTTTTAATACAAATACTTTTACACCAATAAAAATTTTCATTTCCTATTTTTGCAATGTAATTGCATATCTACTCTCTGACATGAGTCGATATTCAAATCCGTTGAGACCAGTGCATGTCGTATATCAAGACTTGATTTGATGATTTATCCCAATGAACCATGAATCTTAGGAAACTCGCATAGGCATGTGGGTGTTTATTTGATAAGCATTTAATGACTTACCAGGAGTACTTCTAATAGATGGCACATCTCGAGTCGAATAGTATATCTAGTTCTTTGACTTGAGATACCACCGTAGATGTATGAGTGATTGTAATATCCCAAGCTTTTGGAACAGTTCTAGAAGGTTCTCAAGTTAAATTTTAGGTTTTGAAACGAGATGATATTGGGAAATAAGAGTTTAAGTGTTGAATAATAGGTCGAAATATTTTAAAGTGAGATTTCGTTGCATTGAAAACCGAGAAATTCGAATGAATTGGTTACGCAATTTTTATATACGAAGAAATTTTATTGTTTCGGATAGAGAAATAGAAAAGAAACTTTGATTGAGGTGATTCTTTAACCGTTGGACTCGATTTTCCGAGATGAATATTTTTTTTGTTCGACACTTTTCCAAATTTTAGGCAAGAAAGGAATCAATTTTGCTTAAACTCAAATCAACCCGTAAAGATGAAAAAGTACAATTTATGCAGGGACCAAGTTGTAATTTTTGAAAGTTTTATCATATAAGGCAAGAACTTTCAGCATATTTCAGTTCAGTCCAAAATTTCATACACTAGCTACAGTGCGCACACACGTTTTGTGAGAGTGGATGAAAAGTGGTCGATGTTAGGAGGCCTTCCAGCCAGACACGATGGTCTGGTTTGGGTGTATCAGGCCACCAAGAACTTGATGGTGTCAGGCGATTGTATGGGCCAAATTTGACCCAAGGGCAATTTTGTCATTTTACTCCGGGCCCAAGTTTCTACCTCGGAAGGAAGTCCAATGATTAAAATGAATAGTGGCCTAGAGATTCATAAGCCCAAGCCCAAGGAAGAGCCACGTAACGCCCAGGCTCATTAATGCCACCCACAATCCATCCGTTCCAACCTGCAAGCAGTAATGGCACTTCATTAAGTTGACTGTTACCATGTTCTAACGGGCAAATAATCAAAAGACAATCAATAAAGGCACACATTACTATATCATGGATATATAAGGAACATGACTCCAGGAGGAAAGGGGATTCAACTTCTAGCTCTCCTACTCACAGCCTTGAGACATCCTCAAGCTCACCACACCACCGACTGATCGCCCTCACGGCATCATACGAGAATCAAGGTAATATCTGCCTTTGATCTCCATCCTACGCTATTTTCAGCTCATCTCCATCACTGACTTGAGCGTCGGAGTGCCCCCGGCACCCACCACACGGTGGGCAGAACTCCCGCTCATTCTACCTTTGTTTTTGCAGGATCGCTAGCGCCCCAAACTACAAATTCTCGATTGTGGACCTCGGGCGAAAACCAGCGTCTACAATTTGGCGCCCACCGCGGGGCTCTAGTGATTCATAGCAAAGATCTTTCCATCTATGATCCTTTCAAACACCCATATTTATACGGAGTCACGCAACGAGCAAACTCTAGATCTTATGACTACGCATCTGATCATACTCCAAGAACGATTACGCGTCTTAGAAGAAGAGAGTCAAGTCATGCAAAGCTCCAATATAACCCTCCAGAAAAAACTGGAACAAATCTCTTCAACCTCCCAACAACCTGATTCTCCAGACCATCCCATCAATCCTACAATCCCCACCGATCTCCTGGGGACATTCAACAATGTCGCAAGCAAGAATTCGCCATTGGACAACCATATACCAAATCAAGAAAGAAGTCAATATATCTCCCCAATCGACCAAGCACGACAAGTTGCCTCCTACATGCGAAAGGGAATGCGAGAGTCCAAAAGAGCAATTTTTTCCAATCCACCTGGAACCTGACTACCAAAAGATAGCATCGGACTACGCAAAAGGATCATTATCAATCTCTCACTACATTTAAAGATTTTCATATTCTTCAGTTGACATGAATGAATCCCAGTCTCCTTTATACGATATGAAAGTTGAGTCATCTTCTTCAAACGACATGAGAGGAGCGAGGCGTCTCCCTTCAATGGAACTATATTTCCTACCATTTACCTCACGTGATGAAGCGATGTGTTTGGCATAAGGAGGATTTCCCAGTCGGTGGTACTCGAATGAAGACTTGGCGTGGGCATCTTGGTCAACTTTACCAGGTATGGTTTGCACTTTTTAATAATGTCCTGTCGACATTAGAGAGGCATGGGACTTATAATAGGTGTCATAGTTTGGGACTTGTTACGAATGTCCCAGTTGATACTACACCATATAGCTTGATAATTAATATGGGTGTCCCAGTCGACAACAATATATGACTTGGGACTTGTGACAAATGTCCTAATATGTATTACAATTCATAATATAAGACTTAATATGGGTGTCCCAATCGACACAACAATTTATGACTAGGTAACTATTACAATTAGGCACATTCGACATTTACAATATCAACATAAGACTAGTTAGAGAAGTCCCACTCGACATTAGTGTACTGTTAAGGATGTCCCAAATTATATTACCATATGTAGCTTGTCACTTGCTAAAGATTCCACTCGACACTCCACATATGTGACTCGACACGTGTTTAGGATCTCATTCTACATGAGATGGAAGAAGTTCCAGCTAATCTGAAACTCCACTCAACACGAGGAGGAAGAGCTCTAATTTAAAGGCAAAGGTTTCAATCGGCACGACAGGAAAGTATGATTAGTGAATGGCTGAAGATCCATTCGACACGTAGGTAGGCTGAGCTGCCTAAGGTTTTGATCAACATTGCATGTCTACACATCGTGAGGTTACTGAGGTTGCTCCAATTAACACTCATGAAGATTCATAATAAGGCAAGTGTCCTACTGGACATTGTAGAGATAAAGATTCGGCTAAAGAGGACGATGCAAATGAAGATCCGGCATGAGACAAATAAGCCACAAAGGCTTTCTTTTATACAACCTTCAATTTGGCACCTCCAGTCCCGGCCTAGGGATACCTCAAAGCTCCAGTTCTCACCTACAGTATTAATTGAAGACCTAAAACCTTCTAAAATCAAAAATGTCATTCACACATAAAGATTCATCAATGATCAGAAGCCATATTCGACAAACTGAATACGAAGGTTTGGCATCAGACAAAAATGCCACTCGACAAGGCAAACATAAAGGTCTACCATGCGACTCTACATATATTAAGGTCTGATATTGGGCAGAGATGCCATTCAACACTACATGAATTAAGACCTGACACCGGTCATAGGTCCACTCGACACGACAAACCGAAGATTGCAAGTGCATAGCGTCCATTCCACCATCAATCTCTGATATGCAGAAAGAGGATTCAACTTCTAGCTCTCCTACTCACAGCCTTGAGACATCCTCAAGCTCACCACACCACCGACTGATCGCCCTCACGGCATCATACGAGAATCAAGGTAATATCTGCCTTTGATCTCCATCCTACGCTATTTTCAGCTCAT
Organism: Zanthoxylum bungeanum; assembly: GCA_019454045.1. NCBI lineage: Eukaryota > Viridiplantae > Streptophyta > Magnoliopsida > Sapindales > Rutaceae > Zanthoxylum > Zanthoxylum bungeanum. The sequence continues at coordinate 15,711 of SKCR01037479.1, forward strand.
CTCCATCACTGACTTGAGCGTCGGAGTGCCCCCGGCACCCACCACACCGGTGGGCAGAACTCCCGCTCATTCTACCTTTGTTTTGCAGGATCGCTAGCGCCCCAAACTACAAATTCTCGATTGTGGACCTCGGGCGAAAACCAGCGTCTACAATTTGGCGCCCACCGTGGGGATTACAACACACATTACATTCAACACCCTAAACCTTATCCAAATCCAACGGTGGAAAGCGGTGTTTCTGGTTAGTTATTTGGTCGAGTGGAATATGCATAAAGCTGAGCAGCCTCTATTCAGCATCCACTTCTTCTTGAAGTTTGTGGTTGATTTAACAGCCCCACGTGGAGCATGGCAATAATCAAATAAAAGGGTTAGAAATCCCATTCGATAGTGTGCCTATAGGGGTTTAGCATCACACATTACATTCAACACCCTAACCTTATCCAAATCCAACGGTGGATCTTCAACCAATGCCTCTACACTAGATGACATATGAAAAAGCTTGGTCATAGGCGATGGTAGAATCCAAAGATAATTGAACATGCATATGTCAAAAAGTCCACATTCTTAACACTTATGATTTAGCCCATCCTAATTCATGGCCCAAATCAAGACACAATCAGACTGAACATATCATAAGCCCATCATCAACCTACACAACGTCAGTCAGCATTTGCGGGGCCATATGGAGCAAACACTGAAGCACGCCCTTAACAGCTATAACAAAACCAAACCCACACGACAATCCACTACTTGCATGCGTGCATGAACACACTCTTTGTTGTGTCGTCACCAAGTTTCCATTAAAATAAAAATTCTCCTTCCAGACAGACATAAGACCGAATTCTTCACAGAGTTAGCGGATTCAAAGCTATACAAATCTGTCGAAAGAGTTGATCCTAAAACGCTGCTTGAAGGAGCCTTCATGGTTGGCCCTGTCGGCATCTTGTGCCAGCTCGATGACCTCGTCGATTTTGCTTCTGAGGTATTCCATGATTTGTAGGAAGAACTGATTGCGACTGCTTCCAGGGGACACATGCAGGGCTCTGGAAGACATGATATTGCCATACTGTGATGGGATATTGACTCAAATTCTCAAGGATTTGTCTAGCAATCAACTGCATTGATTTGTGAAGCCTCCTATATTTTCATGCTTCGACAATATTGATTTGGCAATTGGGGAGAACTTTGAGAAGTATTTGATATATTCTATGCCCATGCTTCAAAGTGCAGCAGAGTTATCAATCCACGCATCTGGAGCTGATGATGACACGGACTTCGTCGAGAAATAGAATATTGGAGGCGTACTTTGGAATCTTTCAAGGTTTTAAAGGCTCCTTGAAAATCCAGTTGTTGATGCCCTATGCAGCTCATATTATTCATTTCCTAGATAGTTCGTCCAAGAGAGAAAGACATGGATGATGTGGTGTCGAAGACAGCAATTGGGGTTCTTGGAAACCAAGCAGATACATTGGGTAGTGTTACAGGTTCCTTGATTCAGCAGTCTGTGTCGAATAAAGACTTTTTAAATGAATGCTTATCATCAGATGATCATATGATTGAGAAATCTGATGAAAGAGCCAAGTTGGCCATCAGTAAAGTAATTTCTTTTCGAAGCCAGTGCTCCCTCACATATTTTAGTACTTGTATGCATTTGGAAATAGATGAGTTTTACAAATGGAAGAAATGGAACAAGTGTAGTGCGGGAGGATTGAGATTAAAAAGAGAACCTGACATAACTGCCAGTGTCGTTTCCCGCGGCTCAGCAATAGCAGTTTTTGAGTGAATGGCACTGTCAATAATTGAAGAATTATACTCTGATGAAGACAAAAAAGCTGCCGAAGAGAGAAGAAAATCCCAGGAAGCATAGTAAAGCCTATTGTTGAGGTTCCAGACGACGAATTTGAAGGGATAAAGAACAGGCATCTACAACACGTGGATGCCTATATCAGATTCAATGTTGCTCAGCAGCAGCCCCAAACTCATAGTTTCACCTCTTCAAGCTTTTACCGTCGCATAGGGTGGCGCTGATGGAGCTTATCATACTTCCTTCAAGACGATAAGAGCAGAAAGCGATGGTATGACTAATGAATAAAGCAAAGAAGCTGACACTCTTCTAAAATGCAAGCAACACTCAGGGTTTTTAGGGGATTTCACAACAAGGGTCATTCTCTCTTAAGCGATTCATCTGAAACTCTCTTTTATTCAAAAGATAGTGTGCCTAAAAAAAAAAAAAAAAAAAAAAAAAAAAAAACATGGCCCAGCCAACGTGCATGTTCATAATTGAGAGGAATATCTTCAAGGGTGGAATTGATTTATCAAACTTTACGAGATCAAATTTTAAAATTGATACTTGAGCGATGCCTTGTGTTTGGGAACTCTAAACCAGACAGTGGAGGCTTCTCATGATGCAAGGATTAAGTGTGTAACTGTTGCTAGCGAGCATCTGTCTACGAGCTTGGAGCTACAAACCTGGTGAGTCAGAAATGAAGCCAGAAGAAGAAGACCACCCATCATCTTCAACTGCAATTGATAATGTCTTCTGAATGGACGAGGCCTTACTATTCACGTGCATGCATGCATGGTCCTATTTTTTAGAATTTTAAAAGGTTAATTGCTTACTACGTGGGCTTTGCTTGCTTGCCTAATTATATAGGCATATGGGTCGTGGTTTCAAACTATCATCAGGTTCAGTCGACCTCTATCAAGTTTTATAGAATATGGAGCGTAGATAACACGCTCTTCAGATGGCAGGTATAAATATTTTCTTTCTATTTACTTACCATATATATGATTTTGAAACTCGCAGACAATATCATATGACTTATATCATGAACCTTCATCAAGTCCAGTCGACCGGGGACATCCCCCATAGACTCATGTCGAGTCAAGTTGTAGACATGGATTACACATATATGACTCATATCTTCCTGGACTCATCAAGTCCAGTCGACCGGGGACATCCCCCATTGACTCATGTCGAGTCAAGTTGTAGACATGGATTACACATGTCATATGACTCATATCTTCCTGGACTCATCAAGTCCAGTCGACCGGGGACATTGTGGGACACAGGACCTGGGCGACGCCGTTCCTAGGCTCGCGGCCTAGTTGGGAAGGATTACATAACATGGAGTCGCCACCCGGTGTGAACCGGGACAAAGATTTAAGGCCGCACTCACCCCTCGCAAGGGAAGACCTCAAACCGTTGGGTTCGAAATGGTCCCTTACTTATGTCACTTGTAATGAAAGGATTCATGTAATAATTTAACTAAGCTTAAGTAACACTTATTTCCAAGAGTATAATGCTTCTAAATTCTCATGTGTAAAATAAAACTTATGTACGCATTTCACATATATCTTACATTTAAATTTGCATGATTAACATATATCAAGATAGCAACTAACATACAACTTTACTTACATATCACATTCAGGAAAAACACAAGCACACATATTAACCATACAAGCACACATGTTAACCATACAAGCACACATATGGGTACTTTTCCAAGTGGTACGTGGAATTGTAGCCCAAGTACAGACCGCACTACCGTCCATTCGGAATCGGCTACGGAATTTACGTCTGGGTTTCCATCCGATATACCGCAAGAAATAATACTCAAATGTTATCGTGACACAAGCATATGAATTGTAATACATCAACATATTTGCATTTATACATGTGGAGATAGTTACTAGGAAAAAATATGCATGAAATCTAATGAAAAAGACTCAGTTCAATGTGTTCACGTTCGTGTAGCGTTCGTAAACGCGTTCGAACGGAAATGAAACAGAATGCTTAAGCTCACAAACTGCTTGGGCAGTTCCAGTATCTCCCTGCAGCTGCTGGATCGTGTCTTCAACCGTTGAGCTGTGCGTCTCAACTACTTGATCGTGGAGGGAAAACTGCTTAACTGCTGTAGTCGTGGGATCAACTGCATTACGTGTTCTCGTCCTAATGCTTCGGTCGTCCTGGGTTCTTTTCGCTCTAATTTGATCGCTCTTCCTTTCATCGCCCTTCGTGCCTTCGTCATTTATTCATTCGTTCTAGGGCGATTTCGCTCAAGGGTGGCATTTTTTCTTTTGCCAACAACTGTCCCCCAAATTCACCTTGATTGTACTGGAAGTGAAAGTCGAGGTGGATTTTTCGGCTTTTCATCCAGGTTCGTTCTTTCCTCGTGCAGGGAATACCACCACGCCAACTGAGCTAGTCACCCGGCCGATCCCCAGTCCAGAGAATATGTGAAGCCGGGGATTTTCGCCCTCGAACTAGTCCCCCGACCGGTCCCTCAGTCCAGAGAACCTGTGAAGCCGAGGAGTGCAGCACCCTCCGCGCAGAGGAATACGGTCCGCCGTTGTCAACAGGCGTAACCCATCCGCAACCAGGGGATGCAGTACCTTCCCTACCAAGGACCCTGGTCAGCCGTCGCTAACGGATATAGCCATCCACACCATTATATTCCATTTCACACCTCATACTCTGTGGATGGCCGTTAGCTAACCTTTTTACATTCCATTTCACACCTCAATAAAGAGAAGCTTTCGCTTCCGATGGCCGTTGTTTCATGCAGATCTTCTCTTTTTCCGGCTCTGTTCTGCTCCTTATGTTCTTTTCCCCTTCATTCGTTAGCCAAAACATTTGATTGATTAGGGAAAACCAAGTTGAGGCGTAGGGTTGGCCCTTAGCCGGGCGGTTGGGAGAGGGTCCAAATATTATTTTTACATTGTACTTGGTGTGATTAACTATTTATTAATTATGTATTTAGATTATGAACTTAGTGAAAATGATTATATGTGATATTTTAGCATTAATCTTACTTTATTAATTTATTATGCTATTGTCTTTTTGACATTTAAATAAAATACTCTATTTATAGGTCGGGTTGGATTGAATTTCCGCCCCGCACTATTTGTGGGTTGGATCCTAACCCGACCCATGCACCCGTAGTTATGACTGATTTCTTTGGCAAAAAGGTAAACAAAAATATAGAATTCAAAATAATATCCCACCTCCTTGACGTACGCCAAAGCCATCACTCATGAAAAGTCAAATGTAGGTAGCCAGGTAGGTAGAACTCCACATTTAAAAATGAAACGCAACGAAGTTTTATCAAAAAGAAGGAAATTGACTGTTTTACATAAAATCTCATAATTCCTTATTTTTTAAATAATTTTATTTATTTTAAAAATGACATATGATAATATATAATAAATATATATATATATATTTTTTATTTTAAAATAATAAAATTATTGACGAATATACCCTCCATTTCTTTTTCGAAATATGAGTGATTTTTTAAAAGAAAAAAGCAAAAAGAATCGCATCAATAATTCACACAGTTTTGGACTCACAACACCGTTCACCTTCTTCTCTTCTTCCTACCCCTCAAAAAATTCCAAGTCTTCCAGTCTTCACGCAAAACGTTGAATCTTTCTTAAATTTTTTTTTTTTTTTTTGGCTCAATTCACTTCCTTAAGCCACCACCATATTAAAGAAATACAAGTCCAACTTCAAATCCTCATCAATCAAAACAAAACTTTTTTCATTTCTTAGAAAGATTCTCTCATTCTGACACAAACTCAAAAATCCTCATCTGGGGTTGTAAATTTGTTTTGTTTCAAGAATCCAAGTCAAAAGAAGAAAAAAAAATGGAAGGCTCTTCTGATGATAACATATTAGGCAACTCAGCTTCTGTTAAAATAACAGGACAAATCATGGTGATGGCAATAATTGTACTTTTTGTTGTAGTAGTCTTTATTCTGTTTCTTCACCTTTACGCTAGGTGGTTCTGGTGGCGCATTGAGCAGCCACCAGAACCTTCCCCAAGTGGCCGCCGCCGCCGCCGCCTCAGTCGTTTTGTGTTCGCTCCAGGGCAGGACCCTGCTGTCACTCTACGTGCAGGGCTTAATCCTGCTGTCCTGAGGAAAATTCCTGTGGTTCCATTCAATACGCAGGAGTTTAAAGATGGACTTGAATGTGCAGTGTGCTTATGTGAGCTTGAAGATGGAGAGAAAGCAAGGCTGCTGCCTAAATGTAACCATGGGTTTCATGTTGAGTGCATTGATATGTGGTTTCAGTCTCATTCAACTTGCCCTCTTTGTAGGAACCCAGTTGATGTTAATGATGAATCAGCAGTGGAGATTCATATTCAGGATTCACAAGAAAGTTTAGAATCTGGGAACTCAACAGAATCATCTCCAAATTTTCCTACTAATGTTGTGTTTTGGGGAAATGAGACTCAGGATAGCTCTGGAAGTGCTTGTTTGCAAGAGGGTGTTTCTTCTTCATCTTCATCATCATCAGAGTTGAGTACTATTCGGCACGGTGCTGAAATGTTGGTGATTGATATTCCTGCGAGTAGTGTGAGTGAGCATTTGTCTCCTGAGGAGGAATCAAAATCACCTATGACCACAAGATTGAGGTCATTGAAGAGGCTTTTGAGTAGGGATAAGAGGGTGAGTCCTTGTAGTAATGGAAGTAGTACTAGTACTAGTACTAGTACTTCTTGTGTTGTTGTTTGAACAAGTTAGTACATTCAGATTTTACAAAAGCTGCTTTTTGTTTGCCTGAAGATATAATAGTGTATCTCGGCACATATGGCTTTGATTGCTCTATGAAGAGTTTGAAATTGATTGATTGTAAAGAGAAAAAGGCTCCTCTTTTTTTGAGAGGCTGAATCTATTAATTTTTCTTCTACTAAAGAAGCATTTGTTTAACATTTTTTTTTATTTATGAGTAAAGCTAAACATTTGAGTTCATCATCAAGCTCTATGCTTTTACTTGTATTTTTTTTTAACTTAATTATGAATTCAGAACAAAGTAATTGGTTTAAGGCTTTGTTACATGAAGTGTTGGCTTCTTTTTACTTGATTTCTCTTCATGCAAATCAGGATTCAAGGGGAAGATAAAACTCAAGCAGGAAACATTCCATTTGATTTTGTTCCAACTCTTTTTCATGTTCATAATTTTCATGGATTCTTTTATTTTCCTTAAAAATTATTACACAAGTATTGGAAATTTGTCAAAAGTAATAATGCACTAAAGAATGGTATAAAATTACCAAGATGTGGCTTCAATTTCATCTTTCAAAGTTTCAAACTTTTTTCTCTATAAGATGACTCCCAGTACATTATCACTAGCTTCTTCCAAGGACCAAATTAGACACTGCTGCTGAGAAAATGCAGAATCCCCATTTCAAAGCCTGTGCTTAGAGAAAACTAAGTCACCAAATACACAGGGCCATATGACTTAACATGGTGAGGGGTATTAAGTTGACCAAGAGTAAGACACATATAAGATAACTCATTCTCCACTTTCCTACTGGGATTGAAGAAACTGGCAATTGGCCCAGAAGTTGGACGCCGCTGCCTCACGCCATCTCCCCTCCTGCTACTGCCATATATTGGACCAGAAACATGACCCTTCCTTGGCTTTGAAATGTGAGAAGTTGTTTGCGCGAAGAAGAAAGAGAAACGTGTAAGGTTCAAACCTCCTGAGACAAAGTCCCAGCAATGGGTGTTTGATTAAGTGAATAAGCCTCCAAGGGGCGCAAGCACACAAATTACAGTCCTAGAAGTTATAAAAACTTCAGTATGTGATTTTGAAGGGAGAGCTATACAAGAGGTAGGCAAATGGCATTCAGCTGAAGTGTTTAAGAAAAGAATATGCTCAGAAGGCAATGGAAGAAATACATGTCGGGGTATGTGGACCGCACATGAATGGGTCAAATTTTTCTCGCAAGATTGTAAGACAAGGTTTCTACTAGTTGACCATGGAGACAGACTGTGCAAAGCTGGTAAAACATTGTCACGATTGTCAAGCACATGGTAATATGAACCATCTGCCTCACACAGAGTTACACGGGCTATCATAGCCATGGCCTTTTTCAGCATGGGGAATTGACATGATCGGAGAGATTCGACCGAATGCATCGAATGGACATCGTTTCATAGTGGTGGCAGTGGACTACTTCTCAAAATGGGTGGAAGCTGAGTCATTTCGTAACGTCACAGTAAAGCAGATGGCAAAGTTCATAGCTCGGAACATCATATGTCGATATAGGATGTCGTATCATGTAGTGACAGATAACGGAGTTCAGTTTCAAGGGGAAACGAAGGCGATGCTACAGAGATATGGGATAAGAGATCACAAGTCGTCAACTTACAGACCGCAGGCAAATGGGCAGTCGAGGCAGCCAATAAGACAGTAAAGAATATATTAGCCAAGATGACAGAAAACTGCAAGGATTGGGCTAACAAACTACTGTACGCCCTGTGGGGGTACGGAACATCAGTGAGAACAGCAACAGGAGCCACGCCTTACTCTTTGGTCTATGAAATAGAAGTAGTACTACCCGTGGAAGTTGAGATACAGTCCATGAGGGTATTAGCAGAAACAGAGTTACCTGAACAAGGATGGGCCTCGCAGAGATTTGAACAGTTGGCATTGCTCGATGAGAAGAGAATGAAGTCTTTACATCACATGCAGATATATCAGAAGAGACTAGCCCGATCATTCAACAAAAAAGTGTGTCCTACTAAGATCAGAAATGGTGATTTGGTACTTAAGCAGTCAAGGCCGTCGACGACAGACCCATGAGGAAAGTGCAGACCCAACTGGGAAAGACCCTACATAGTGCATAAAGTAATGGGAAATGGGGCAGTGAGACTGTCTGATTTGGAAGGGAATGAGTTCACCGAGCCAATCAACGTGGACAGGTTGAAGCAATATTTTGCCTGAGAAAGAGAAGAGACAGAGCAGTTACTGGGATAACTGGCAGAAGACCTAACCCAACGGATAGGAAATCCATGCATGCTTCATCTTAGCAGTCATCGCTGAGACAACGGCCTCATGGCGTTGACGCTCCGAAGGCTGCCCAAACATGCCCTGCAATGACTCCATCATCTGAGATGCTAGAGCCATAGGTTCATGCTTTGCAGCAAGAACCTCAGACATCCCTGCTAGCAAGTAGCATCGGGCTTTCTCATTTGTTGCGACCCATTTCTGATAGGTATCGCGCACAGCTTGGCCAGTATTTCTTGCCGGCTCGGGAGGACTCTCCTTCGTCAAGACAAACTTTAGGTCTTCACATACCAGGATAGCGTTCATGTTACTTTTCCACTTAACATAGTTTTCTCCCGTTAATTTATCGTTTGAGAGTATGGAAATAATTGGAGAAACCATGGCTGAAAAATAAAATAAACATGCATTTAACATTCATTCATCGCATATTAAAATCATCAAATAATTTTGGCATAAAATTAAACATGATGCATGAACCATGAATAATGAATTAGAAACGTAAGAGAATTACTATGCCACAGAAATCTATCATCCCACAAGTAAGTGCCGCCGTAGGGTAGGTCAAGTACTCGCATGATAGATCGAGACAATCTCAGTCAATTTAATATATGCGGGAATAACTCTTATTCCTATATTAAACAACTACTGTTTTATTCAATCAAGGAATTTTATTAACAGTTAATTATTCCTTTGTGAGTGTAACCTGCCATTTCGGGATTCTTGGACTTAACGAGTGAAGTTCCGCAATAGAGTAGGTCAATTCACAAGATACATCTAGAATCCTTATCCTCTCAGAACCCAAACCTGATATTGACCCAAAATGGACACCATCCGTAGGGGAACGAAAACAAAGCCGTCTCGAGGCACCTTTTGAATCTCACGTTTTTGGACTAACAACGGAGATCGCGGGATATACTGTCGCATATCCCTCTCCCATTCATTTTTTTTAAAATTAAGGTTTGTATCTATAAAATATCTAATATTTTATTTTAACTAGTGTGGAAAAATATATGGCGGCTAAATCATAATTTTTATTTACACTAGTTTAACATAAGTGACCTAACCATTTTAACTCTTAAAAATTGTATCACTAATATTCCATTAGTCTCTACTAATTGTTTTACTCATTAAACAAATTTCATTAGAGTGGTATTAGTGAGCTATTATATTTTAACTCTTAAAATACTAGAACACTAGTAAGTTTAAAATTTATGGAATTCTAAAAAAGGTCAAAATTTTAATTAAACATTTTAATAAATCTTAGTGCGTTATAAAATCCAATGATACGTGGAATTGTATCCCGAGTGCAGACCATATTACCATCCATTCGGATTCGGCTATGGAATTTATATCGGGTTTTCCATCCTATATACCAATGGAATTTATTATGTACCAATTAAGCCCAATATATTAGAATTCAAATTTTAAACCATAAATCCAATTAATCTAATTAATTGATTTCCATGCATATCATATTCTAATTTAAACATTTTAAATTACATAAAATCATATTTTTATGTCTATAATGATAATGCATCTAAAACATGTTATGGCATGTAAAATGCAAGAGTGGGCACCCTAAGCTATATGACATGTTATTCAAACAAATCGAAATAAACATACATATAACATAAAAAATATTTTGCATTGACCGGGCTCTTATTTTTCTATAACTATCTAATTAGTACATAAGATTCACCAAGGCATTCCTTGGTCTTCAAATCCCGCTTCAAAGTGGTGTTGGCTGCTTTTGCGACTTTGGTACTCCCAATTACAAGAATTGAAATTTTACATTGAAAAATAAAATTACAACAAATGTAACAATGACCTTATGGCCTTACATCCCAAAAAACAAAACCAACTGCAAAAATAAGAGCCGAAAAAATTCACACGACCATGCAAAATCCATTCATCACATGAAATAACAAAAACATTCATCATATGAATATTACATTGTGCCAACTCATCTAAACATGCATATCATATTTATAACTCATATAAATATATTAAAAACAGAACTTTAAATGAAAAGAGAAGGGTTAAGAACACTTTTCAACCTCGCTCTAGATGCCAATTGTAGGAAACGCTTTCCTCGCGCAGCGGAAGCGCCTTAGGCACACTGATCGGACTTGAAATTTTTTTCTGCTTTTCCCTTCCTTTAGCCGAATGCAACCAGCAGGTGTACTAAAGTTTTTTTCTTCTGTTTCTGACAAGATTTTAGCCTCGGAATGCACCTGAAACAGTCCCCGAACAGCCCCCGAACTGCAGTGAAATAATGGACTGTTTTGGACTCATTATGCACCCGAACTGCACCCAAACCAACCCCTGATTTGCGTGACCTGTAGTCATGTTATAGGTCTGATTTTTCCTTCAAAATACAGCCACAATACAGCCCCAAAAAGTTCTGAAGGTGTTTCCCAAAATTCCAAATTAAAACGAAAACAAACCGAGCCCTGAAACAACAAGGCAAGGGGCGGCAATGAGGTAAACCAACCCTCAATACAGTGACCTATGGAAATAGAAGAAAATGATGATTTGTTCAACACCACAAAGTCTTCCGTGCTATGACTCGTAACCAACGGAAAGTAGTGTGGGCTACACTCACAAAATAAATCCCTAAACGATTTAGAGATTTAATCACACTTAATATTTTATTTTTCTTCTTATGTTCTTCAATGGAGTTTCTCAACTTTTGAGAGAATGGTGAAGAAGAAGAAGGTGGCTAGGGTTGCAAGAGTGAGAGTAAGTCAAAAGAAAATTAAATTTTCTTTATATACTTAGGTCAAATTGTTTCCAAAACAAAACAACCAAAACCCTCCTACTTCACGCAATAATCGGCCATGACAAGGAATTATTCAATTTTTGTAACATCAAATTTTCAATTACCATTATTGAAAAGATGTTACAAAATTAAAAAAGCAATTAACTATTTTGAAAATCATAATTTCCAAATTATGCCAAGGATTATTTGTTTCCAAACAAACAAATCCATTCCCTTTATTCATATCAAAAATTCGGCAAATGTATATATTCTTTTATTATTTTTGTAACAATTGTGGGTTACATATCTGAATCAAGTTACATACTGAGGTGGGTTTTCCCCCATGCCTCGAAAACATAAAACTCAAGTTCTAAAATCATTATTTCAAAATCTCAACATGTAATAAAACTGTCTTTTAGAAACATGCTTTTCTTTAAAACAACTGAGAAAATATCTGGCTAACGCTATAAGTGCTTTAAAAAAAATAAGTCTGATACCAAGATATATAAATAAAATGAACTTTGAAAAGAAATGTCCACCCCTATTACCAGGATCTAGGGGCGTTACGCATCGCCGTCCCCCTAGTCCTGGGTTTGTATCTATCAATGAACATTGTGTCTCCCTCTGGGTATGCAAAATGCATATGCATCATTATAACAACCATATGATCATGTAAGTCATGCAACGAAATGCAATGCAATGCAATGTCATTACCCATATACACAACAACAAATTCGACCATATTCAATTACGAATTGGTGACATCTCACTCATCTAATACATACAAAATGGACCCGTACCCTATTTCAACAAACTCAACCATATGAAAAATGCTTGCACGTGTCATTAAACATATCAACACATTTCATACACTAGATCCACACTCTAACCAAAACTAAACTAAGGTCTGTAAACTTAGTTAAACTCTTTACAAAACCCTTACATCACTCGCACTGAAAACGTGCTCTACTAGAAGACATGCTTAACAATGAAAATGTAACGACAACTTGTGCTAAACTTTTCATGCTGATACTAGCTTGCTATCTAGAAACCCAACACTATGCATACTTTTAGACAATCTGTTTCTATACGTGCTCTTTACGAATCTCACTGTCTGTACCTATGGAAACTCTCATTTCATGCTTTCTAAAACTAAATAACTACTATTTCTTATTTTTTGTGAGCCTTTAATCTATACACATATCTAAACACATAATCAACCATCGTATCTTGTCTACTACGATGATTTCATAGTGAGACACTTACCTGGGGTTCATGCTACCCTTTCTCTTTCCCCACCTGTAACACAAAATACGGTCTGTGAGGGTCTTTAATCATGAAAAATTTACTGATAGCATAAACTCCCAAACTTTCCGGGATAATCCAAATTAAATTCGTTTTCAGTTTCATTACTCATAACATATCCAATACTTATATTACATCATTAAACATTGTTCTATGTTAATTCAGTAACTAAAATATGCAAATTACGCGTTTCCAAAAAATCTTCCAAAAATTTTCGAAAACGCTACGGAAGGATCCTAAGCCCTCCGAACCTCTCTAGAATTACTAAAATAATATCATATCATCGTAACTAATCTATATTCTTAATTACGTTTATTAAAGCACAAATGCGTGTGAAATCTGATTTTACTGGAAATTCACTTACTTATCGGATTGATCCAATTCGCTCTGGATTTCTCTCGGATTCTACCATAAACACATATTCGATATGCTAATACTCAAAAATTCAATTTATATCATTATGATACTCTACTAAGCTACTCGAATATCCGAACATTTAACAGAAAACTTGAAATTAACGAATTTTTACCGGAAGGTCTTACCAAGATTTCGAGGCCATATACGGACTCCAAACGATCCCACGAACGCGCTGGAATCGACGAAATTTCGATCGAAGGTACTGTTCATTCAATATTACTATTCACCACCGCTTCTTCTCCTCGTTTTGCTTGTAATCGAGCAAGGATCAGAAAAATTGTCACCGCCATCTTGTAGTACTCTCCGAGAGCTTCGATTTGGCAAGTAGCTTGGGTCGTGAAACGAAGCGAGGACCCGGGATCGGAACACCCATGTGTGCGACTTTCTCTCTCTTCAGCGGCGGTTTCCGGTGTTTCTGGCGTCGGTGTCGGCCACTATTGGACTTAGGGTGGCTGGACGCTCCTCTGGTGTCGTCGTGATGGCCGGTCGTGGCCGAATGGCGGCCGGCGCCGCCGACAGAAGCTTTCTCAGTTTTTGGGAGATAGGGGACGTTTTGGGGAGAGGAGAGAAGTTTGGTAATTTTATAATTTCTGAAAACTATGAGGTATATATAGAAAAGTTTTGAAAAATTACGTTTTAACACCCCCAAAAATACAGTCAGGCCCCTGTCATGGGGTTTTCACACACCGAAAATTGCATTTTGAAGCCCTTCTGCTGCAAAATTCGTAAAGTGTTTAACACGAAAGTTGTTCGTCTAGAAAAAACCGTTGAGCTGAGAAAGATACTTGGACCTGGGGGAATGTTACGTCCCCAGTCCAAAGGGCTGACTCGGTGGGACGTAACCCGACCCCGAGTCGAATAACTAAGTGGCCTTGGCGGAACGAATCCAGCTTCGAGCCAATTAATCAAGTGGCCTCGGCGGAACGAATCCAGCCCCGAGCCGATTAATCAAGTGGCCTCGGCGGAACGCATCCAGCCCCGAGCCGATTAATCAGGTGGGACTTACCCAGAAGGGAAGTGAATCAACCTTTTGAAGCCCTACTGAGTCCGACACAGGCGTCCCCCTACCAGACCAGCGGAAAACGAAAACAAAACTCTGAAAAATAAAATTAAAGTGTGGGGGGCGACTTAGCGCTTGTCCCAAAATAAAACGTTTCGCAGTATAAACAACAACACGGATGCCTCAAAACAGCGTCCTGCCCGAGGTCTCCAAAACACAATTCTGAATCTTTCAATTCAGTGTCCCGGCGAACCAGGATTGGATCAGGAGAGCGTTTGAATGGTAAGGGCACATCCTCTATACGTCGGGTCACTGTGGAGTCTGTGTATTGGACGAGGGCTCCTCCTTACCGCGCTGGAGCAGGCATACGCTACAGGGGCACAACGCATCCCCGTGCTGCGCCTCTCTTGGATCCAAATGATGAATGGATCAAAGAGCGTCCGGGATACTAAGGGCACATTCCTCCTTAGGTCCGGCATCACTGGAGCTAGCAATCGTCACGGGGGCCTCATCACTCTCCCCGTGCTATGCTTTCCCACAGATCCATTACATCGGGTAAGTGAGGATCAAAGAGTGTTCGACACATTAAGGGCATATTCCTCCTTATGTTCGGTAACACTGGAGTAAGCAATCGCCACGTGGGTATCATCCCTCCCCGTGCTATGCTTCTCACGGATCCTATGCATCGAGTATGTCCCTGAGGACCCCGAGCCAAGAGAGATATTTGGTTCTGGGGGAATGTTCCGTCCCCAGGCCAATAAGCACGACTCGGTGGGACGTAACCCGACCCCGAGCTGAAAGAAAGACTTGGCTCTGGGGGAATGTTACGTCTCCAGTCCAAAGAAGCCGACTCGGTGGGACGTAACCCGACCCCGAGCTGAAACAAACATCGATCTCGGCGGTACAAGAGCAGACCCGAGCCGGAAAGAGACATCGGTCTCGGCGGTACAAGAGCATACCCGAGCCGGAAAGAAACATTGGTCTCGGAGGTACAAGAGCAGACCCGAGCCGGAAAGAAACAAGTGGCCATGGCGGAATGAACTCCAGCCCCGAGCCGATTGTTGAAGGGGTCTCGGCGCCAACTGTCCTCTGTAATGGGCGTTGAGTATGTCTCCCGTGCGAAGATGTCCGGATACTCTTTTAGACATTCTAGTAGGCTATGTCTCAGGGTTTTGTCCAAGTCTCCCCCTATTTTTATGTTTTTTCCCGGTCCGAAGAGTTCTATCCCTTCTAATTCCTCAGCCGCCGCTAGCCGGGCTATTCTGTTTGGTCGAGGACTAGGATCTCCACTGGCTTTTCCTCCGTATTCATTCCTTTGCCGTTTTTTGGTACCCTCCTCAATGCAGAGGGTTTCTTGTGAGAGAGTTGCAAAGCAGCTGCGGGCTGGCCTTCTGACTTCCGCATCATGCGATCCCGATCCTTCCCGGGTGGGGAATTTCAGTTTCAAGTGATAGCAGGACATTGCGGCCTTTGTCTTCATCATGAAAGGAAGACCAACGATGACTTGGTAGCTGTTCATGCAGTCCACTACGGTGAAATTATCATGATTGTCCGAGTTTGGGGATGAGTCCCAATTGTTACTGCTAACTGTATCCTCCCTAACGGGACTACCGTTGAGCCCCCGAAGCCATATAAGGGGGGGTGCTATCGTTGGTCAGAGCCGCATACTCTACTTCAAGGCTGTCCAGGGCCTCTTTTATGTCTACCGCGCTCCCGGGGTCCACAAGGATTCTGTTTACCTCGGAGCCGCCGATTACTGCCTTGATAATTAACGCATCGTCGTGGGGGAAGCTTACCCTTGGGCGTCCTCGTCGGTGAGCATTATTGGTAACGACCGCCCACCTTGTAATCCCGAGGCCTGTTTCGTTTCTAGCACGTCTGACTCCCGAGTTCTGTTATAGTTTTTCCTTGACCGATTAGAATCTCTGGTCAGTGCTATGTGTCCTCTGCTTGTGTGAATCTTTTTCAACAACTACGGATTTTATCCCGTAGGGGCCCCTCCTCCTGGGTCCATCGTCTTCACTTGTATCTACCACCCTTTTCCCTTCTGCTTTTCACCTCTTCTTCGACTGGTTCCGACTTCGGGTCTTTCGTTGTTCGTTTCCTCCATTCTCTCCAGCTGATCCATCATGGATTTCATATTTTCTTCCATCTTTTTCATCCAATCTGTGGCCGGATTTCCACGATTGGTGATTTCCGCCTTCTGCCATGGTCTTACTACGCGAATTGCTTTTTGTTGATTCCCCACAGACGGCGCCAACTGTTGACGGCGGATTTTGGTCTCAGGGTAATATTGGAATATCACTCCCGAAGAAATCCTCCCTCAATAGTGAATTTGTTTGGTTATGGGGGACCAAAGGCAAATTTAGCAAAAGACAGATAAACACACCAATCGACAAGGAGATTTAACGTGGTTCGGTGGATTTGGATCCGACCTACGTCCACGGACACAAACAGGATGATATTTTTATTACTTGAACACGCTTCTCAGCTCTGCCTCTTCTTTTTACAAGTCAGATCGTAATGATTCTGATCACTACTCTACCTTGCTCTCCACTTGTTCCTCTTATTCTCTCTTTTTGTTGTTCTCTCTTTTTCTTGTCCCCCCCTCTACACCTCACTCTACCCTCCTATTTATAATGTGAAGAAATCATATTCCTATTTGTACAAGAATTTCCTAGTTGAAACTATTCCTTTTTCCCATAAGGATTCCTAGTCAAAACTATTCCCTTTTTCCATAAGGATTCCTAGTCAAAACTACATTTACTTCCTTTATCATACTAGGACATTGACTTACTAGTTTACCCCATGAAGTAGGATAACTTATTATCTTATCTCATATGGATAGAATGCCTTATTTTCCAGAACATGTCTTGCCCTATGCTCGGTTTTCATGTGGTCGGTCATAATAGTCTTTTGTACTGAGAATGCTGCTGTCGACCTGATAATTGCCCGGTCATTTTGAACTCAAGTGCTCGGTCACTAACCGTAAAGTTCCCGGCCCCTTACTGTTGACTCTTTAGTGGTCGGGTCGGCATCAATAATCTTGACTGAGAAGTGAATTACCTTTTTTACCCCTGTCGTGCTGCTTAAATAACATAGTGCCTGAAAACACCATCAACATATTGAAAGTCATAATCTCTCAAACAATCACATTATTCACATCTAGAATTTGATTGAACACGTCAAAAGAAAAGACCTTATAATTGTTATTGGCAACTAAATACCAAGATTGACCAAAATTTTGCCTTATTTGACTTGATATTGTTAGTTATACTTGTAACATATTCATTGTCATATCTTTGAAATTTCTTTTTAATTCATGTCATGCGACATTTACCAATAGTGTTGATTAAAAATTATTTGACTTATGTTTCATTCTTGACCATCTCGTTATATCACTCCTATTTATTTTAGAGTTTTTTCCTACCTCCATCTTTCAAGATTTACATGACCTTTAAATTAAGCCGCATATTTTATGAGATGAGAGACACGGTAAGACCGACTTACATGATAGCTAGCTCGATACTCTAACCCTTATTTGAAAACTTAAGTTTTATAAAAATACTATTTTTCGGAAGGATATGTCCGAATTGATTTCGCTAGGCCAATGTGTCATTTTGTATTTCGCTTGTTCAAGTATCAATTTAGACAATCCCTTTGGGCAAAGTAGCAAAACTGTAAATTTTTTGGTCCAACGATTTCTTAACCAGACTAAATTTTTATTTGGTATAGTTTTTCAAATAATTTTTTTTCCCAAATAAAGCATATACTAATAGAGTTTTTAAACGTATATTTTTTAACCCAAAAAAAAAAAAAACATTAGTTCTAATTATCTTTTATAAAAAAGAAAATAGTAAAATTACTTTCATAGATGTAGGGGTAAAATATGGCTTGACACCATCCTATTGGATCTGCCCAACCGATTGGGCCCAAAACCCCTAAACGTTCTAGTCGACTAGACCCTGGCTCATTTCTGGAGTCCAATCGAATGGACTTGTCCACTCGACCATAATGAGGGAAGAACACTTCCATCCGACTAGAAGTCTAGTCAGCTCGATTAGTTCAAATGACTTGGCAACATTCCAGCCGATCCAACCGGCACCAAACATCCAACATACTTGGAACAACGACATTCCATTCGACTGGCTAAAGGTTTCAGGAAATTGATCTCGTATTATTAGCCTGTCCAGTCGACCAAATTCAGTCTACGCACAACGAGTCTTATTCCTACCATGACTCAAATCTCTTCTTTTACGGGATATTTTCCAAGAAACTTGAGATTACTTGAAATCCATAAAGGTTACAACTATCAATTTTAAGAGTTAGTCTTGGTTTCCTCTATAGGAATTCGGGTACCCTTAGGACTACAATACCTAATTCTATAAATAAAGGGGTCCCCTAAGGCTGCAAACAGAATTGAAGCATTCAAGTTCTCACCCACAAACTTGAGATTTAGAGACATTACCCTTACTGCTCTCAGACATGCTCTCCCCACCACTCTCACGGCACACAAATTGGCACACGAGGTATCACTCTTGCCTTTTTCTATTTTAGATCATCGACATCACCACTGACTTGAGAGTCATAGTGTCTACGGTAATCACCACACCGGTGGTCAGTCACTATGTGTTTTCCTTCTTGTCTTTGTTTTGGGCAGGAACTATTTGTTAGGGTTGGTGCTCGAGTGCTAATTCGGATCGTATTTATGTCCGATTCATGAATACGAGCAATTCTATTTTCCATAATATTACTTAATTTAATGGTAGCACCCTTGTCTTTTATACACTTATTCGATCTAATTACGATTAGATATCTTATTACGATTAGATGGAAACTAAATCTGGTTTAGTGATACGTGTATATTAGACAAAGACCATAGGATTTATAATGTAGTGCGCAATTACAACGTAGTTTGTAATTGACATTGGGAAGCACACTATAAGATGTATATCCTTAAATAAAGTTCCTGGTCAAGATTTACTGACACGGGTCGATTAGTAAAATCTGCTGAGACCAGTACATGTCGTTTATCGTGACTTGGTCCGATGGTTTATCCTAATGAACCATGAGTCTCGGGAGACTCGTATAGATATGTAGGTGTTTCTTTGATAAGACACTGAACGCCTCACTGAATATTTCCTAATAGATGGTACACCAACGTCAATATGAATCTTCTCGAGTTGAGCGAGCATGGTGGTCCTTCGACTTGAGATACCACTGTGGGATATATGAGTTATCCTCCACACTTTGATGGCAGTCACGTCAACCGATCTATTTAGATCAGACCTCCGGGGATCTCATCACTCATCATGTTCGAAGGCTCTTCACACATGACATTATCAGAGCTTTCTGCCCCTCCTGCACGGGACACTGCCATATTGGCCACAGCGGCGGTCAAAGCTTGCAACTGCTCGATAATCTTAGTGAGATTAGTCTCTAGCAGATCCATGCGAGAACCCTTGTTATCTGACTCACTCATGTTCGCTAACGGTCTTTTGACGAGTCTTCCTTCCTCTCTAACCCAACGGAAATCTATGGCGGCTTTTAAAACTACGAGTTAGGCATGGTAACATGTATGCGTGCGATGCATGAAATATATACAACGCGTGAGGTAATCAAACATAATATATCATTCCGACATTATTTCTCCCACACTCGTGGTAAGCCTATTTTTGGTTCTAGATATGGCTTATTCTATGCACCGATGCAAGGTACACAAAATCGATCTCTTCTATACTACGGGGTGAACCTTGGCTGCTTCTGTCCCTTTCCATCAGTAAAAGACAAAGACCGCCCATTTACAACATGGACTATGTCGATTATGAGGTTAAGCCATTTTCTAGAAACGATGAATTGGGCTTGCGGCAACCGTGGTCATGGGGATGAACTTAGAAGTTTCCAAAAGTATACAAATATGTCGTAACAAGGCGTATCCTTTCTTGATGAAAGCCAATGCAGATATCGAACTCATGCTTCTAGCATATTTGGATCATATTTGGAGTTTTCTAACCCATCAAAGTTTCCATACAAGTTGGCCCATTATCATTTCAAAGCATTCAATCATGTTATTGCGAGGTGTAAACTTGTCCCAGTTGAAAAAGGCCCAACCGGTTTACACTTTTGCAATAATGTGGCTAAACAACTCCAAATGATAGGGGGCCCAAACACAAAGTGGCCCATTGGCATTTTAGAAGCTTTTGGCCAATTGTCATAAGACACAAACTCGTCCCAGTTTAAATGGCCCAACAAGTTCACATCTCATGACAAGAAGTCCAACTAAATCCAAATGGTGATGGTCCCAAACACAAGCATGAAGGGTGGCTTCTATAGGTCATACAACTATGGTTCACATGCGGGTTTATAGGAGTATAGATAAAGGCTCCCGCCAGCGAAGGATTGCCCACAACTAGGTCTCCCCACTCAAGGGTTCGAGCGACCAAGTGAGCGCACCTTTTTTATACCCTAAGGTACGTGCCAACGAGTGATGATACCATATAATGATCTGCCGCTTTGAATGAAAACGACTTCATGATACATGAATAACTGTCAAATGGATTCCTCTATTGAAAATTCCCTAGAGGGAGGGTGGAGCGAACTCTCTTAAATACCCTTACCTCTTAGGCTCTTATCGCCTTGGTGACAGGAATAAACAATAGATCCTCCAAATTAGTCCATCACTTTAAATATACTCTAAGGAAAGCTTCGAGTAAATGATTATCTAGATGTATTCACAGCTTTTCCTTTTGGCTATAAAAAGGCAGTGAGTGAAGGAAGACACCAAATCATTATCTAACTCGAATAATACCTTTGGTTAAATCAACTTTAGTTTGGAAAGTTTTATTAACCCCTTGGTCCCAACCCACTTGTAGACAAGGTTAACTAAAGCAAAAATCACAAACATTACAAGACATTATTCGGGGCCGATTCTCTATCCCCAGTGGAGTCGCCAGACTGTGGACACGGCCATAAAGTGTGGCGACGCTGCCCGGGCTCGCGGCCCGGTCGGGAGTAAGGAGTAGCCCGCGGGGGACTAAACCGGAGAATAAATGGAGTCGCCACCCAGTGTGAACCGGGAAATGATTTAAGGTCGCACTCACCCCTCGCAAGGGAAGACCTAAAACCGTTGGGTTCGGAATGGTCCCTTACTTATGCCAGTTGTAATGAATGGGTTTATGCAATAATATAACCAAGTCTTATGCAACACATGCAAGATAATTTAAATAAACACACCAATTTGCATACCCATAAATGTAAATAA
This sequence comes from Zanthoxylum bungeanum, assembly GCA_019454045.1. Taxonomy (NCBI): domain Eukaryota; kingdom Viridiplantae; phylum Streptophyta; class Magnoliopsida; order Sapindales; family Rutaceae; genus Zanthoxylum; species Zanthoxylum bungeanum. Next base: position 37,261 of record SKCR01037479.1, read on the forward strand.
AAATGAAGGCAAATGCATAATTCCATAAACGTATTGAACAATGAAGCGCAATAATGTAATTAACAATAATTGTAAAAGCATTAATAATAAAAGCTGATAATTAAGTACGTAATGTAAAAGAAATAACTAAAAGAGGCAAGCATGCATGGAAGTAAACGTGAAGCGATGCGGCACAATGAATAGAGATAACTAATAGGATGAATAAGAAGCGATAAATAACAAACAAAAAGGTGAATAACTAAATTAGAAGAAAAATAGTGCGACCCGGCGCGACAAAACATCGTGGTAAATGTAGCATTTTGGCTTTTCCCTCAAATGGAGGACCTTTAGCTCAACGTGATTAGCCCATGCGCACTAGATAGCAATGCGTAAAAAAATAAAGCAATAACAAGCGAAAGTAAATAACGGACTAATAAAAGAGATGCGACCAAGGCCAACATCTATATGGGACCTCGAATGCCCGATTGAACGTATTTCACATTCAATCAAGTATACCTCGTTCGGCGCAGCAAAACATCATGGTAAAGGTAGCATGTAGGCATTTCCCACGATAGAGGACCTTTAATCCATCATGATTAGCCCATGCGCACTAAATTAACACAAATAAGTAAATAAAGCGATAACGTGCGAAAGTAAATAACATAAGAATAAAAGAGATGCAACCAAGGTCGACATCTATATGGGATTCGTATGCTTGACTGAACATATTTCACATTCAATCAAACATACTTCATCTGGCGCGGCAAAACGTCGTGGTAAATGTAGCCTTTAGGCATTTCCCTCGAATAAAGGACCTTTAATCCATCATGATTAGCACATGCACACTAAATTAACATTACATAAATAAATAAAGCAATAACACGCGGGAAATAAATAACGGAATAATAAAAGGCGCGGCAAAATATTGTGGTAAAGGTAGCCTTTTAGGCTTTTTTCTCCCTCAAATAGAGGACCTTTGAACCGACGTAATTAGCCCATGCGCATCAAGTAACAATGCATAGAAAATGAATAGCGGAACAATAACCATAGATTTAAATCATAAAATGAAACACGTGCTTGAAAGTTTCTCAAGCGGTACATGGAGTTGTATCCCAAGTACAGACCGCACTACCGTCCATTCGGATTCGGCTACGGAATTTACGTCTGGGTTTCCATCCGATATACCGCAAGAGATGGCACGCAATCATTAACCCAATATAAATAAAAAAATTAGACATGGAACATAATTATGCATGTAAACGAATGACAATAAATAACTGAAAAGATAAATAAATAGCAAATGGTGCCCTCAGGTCTTACCTTTTTAAGTTGCTTCTCGGAAGTGTGTTACGCCGTCGTCGGAAGGGTTAATGCTCCATCACTTTTTCGGTTCACTGGTTCAACATTTTATCCACTGTTTTGCTATTTTTTGAGCCGTTATTTCTCTGTATTCTTCGTTATTTTCTGCTATTTTGCTGTTGTTCTGAGGTCGATTTAGCTACTATTTTTAGGTGATATTGGGTCACGGTTTTGGGGTATTTTGGGACTGTTTGGGGTCACTATTTTTAAGAATATTTTCACTGGTTTTGTTGACTGCCTTTTGGCTGCTTTGGGGACGTGTGTTAGGTGCGTGAAGGTAGTTTGTTTGTTGTATCGTGAGGGGTTGTTGAGGAGTTGTGAGGTTGTTGAACGTGGCTGGCTGTTGGCATTATTGAGTGGGCTGTTTTATTTGTTACGGTCAGTTTAGTTGGTAACGGCTTAAAGGTTTATGACTGTTGCTTTGTGAGTTGGCTACGTGGGGGTGAGGGTTGTTGAATGAGAGAGAGAATGTGGTGTCTCGGCTATTGAAGGGCGTCAGTGGGGTCGTGAGATTATGGGCATGTGGCTTTTGTTTATTGTGAGTGCGTTGGCTGAGTGAGATAAGAGGCGTGTGGCTTTGAAGGAGGGACGTGTGTGCGTTTGTGGACTGGTTCTAGGGTTTATTTTGTTATTATTTTTGGTTTAGCCGAGAGGAGTCAATGGGAAAAAAAGGAGAATGTGGCGTGACTGTTTTTTAGGTTTTAGGGTTTACTCTTTTTGGTTACGTGAGAAAGAGAATGAAGAGAGAGAGAGAAGTGTGTTATGGTTTTATTTTCTTTGTTTTCCGTGAGTGAACCCAAGAAGAGAGCCTTAGGTTTTAGTCTTCTTTTTATAATAGTGTATCTTAGGGTTTCCTTGTTTGTGCATGGCTTAAAAAATGGAACAAATCAATCAATTATGGGTGTGTTTAATTTAGGGAAAGAATATTTATATTTTTGGTGGGGAATTTCTTTAATTTGGTGGGTGATTTATTTAAATTAGGAAGGTGATTTGATTTAATTTATGAAGGGGATTTGATTTAATTTGGATTTGATTAAATTTAATTTAATTTGTGACATGTGTTAAATGTGTTGAATATTTTTGGATTGGGCTTTGGGCGAAATGGGCTTTGAAGGGTTGGATGGGTGTGTAAGGCATGTGGGCTTTTATGGGTCGCGGGGGTTTTTGGCCGAGGCTATAAGTTAAAAAAAAGATTGATCGAGCGAACCCGAGGCTAAACAAATGAATTAAAGCTGAGGATGTACTTATTTTTGAATTTTCCCTTCCGACGTCTGTTTCCCGAGACTTCCGCAACTTATCGGGTAATGCCTCTATGCGAGGCTCATCATCGGGCTTTTATGCAAAAATGCAGTGTCTACAGTCAGTTCGATGGACACGAGTAACTCATGCATCCATGTGATACACCAAGCGGACGGATCTCCGCTAGTAGCCTATGAGATCGGCTACCCCACTTAAGGGCGGATCATATCATCATGCTAGTCTCTCCGCTTTGTGAACACCCATATTATTCACAAAACTATGACTATGAACATTTAAGAGTAATGATTCTCATAAGGCGTGGAAGCCATCGTCTTATTACTCCAAGGGCTTTATTACAGTGTTGATGATTCATATAAGTTATGTAAGACATGTATAATAAAGATTGCCATTTTATTAATTAATGAAAATATTACAAATACATGTACATATAGCCCATCCACAGTTGGGTATAGGGCATATCCCTAACAATCTCCCACTTGCACTATAGCCAACTAGTATGAATCTGGACACCATACTCTCGGGTGTGCCTATCATGCTTTTGTTGAGTCAGCCATTTAGTCAGAGAATCTGCAAATCGATAAAGGTAATGAAGTAGAAGAATCCACCTCTAGCGGTGACTGACATTGGTCTGCATACATCAGAGTGTATGAGTTCTAATGTCTCTGTTACACGCTGTCTTTTACCTTTGAAGGGTAATTTGGTCATTTTACCAAGTAAACAAGACTCACAAGTTCCATAAGGTTTATATTTGAAGGGCTTGAAATACCCATCCTTATGTAGCTTAGTTAATCTTGTTTCATTGATATGACCTAAGCGACTGTGCCATAGAAGTGATTCATTGAGATTAATCGAGTTAACCTTGTATATATTAGAGGTTGAACATTCTTTGTTAGTTTGTAAGACATAGATACCATTATTCAAAATACCATCTCCATATTTTATTTCATTGAAATAAATAGAACATTCATTACAACTTATTAGGCATGAAAAGCCTTTATTACATAAAGAAGAAATTGAAATGATATTCTTTACTAGAGAAGGTACATAAACACAATCTTCTAAGTCTAAAACTAACCATTCGGAAAAACTAATGAATACGTCCCCACGCACAATGCAGCCAGTTTTGCTCCATTACCCATGCGTAAGTCAACCTCCCCATGACGGAGTCTCCTACTGTTTCTCATGCCCTGCACATTGTTACACAAGTGAGTCCCACAATCGGTGTCAAGCACCCACGTAGAAGGTTTAGAGTTTTGAGAATATAGTTCAATCATATACAACATACCTGAAACATTGGGCTTCTTAGCCTCTTGGGCTTCCCTAGCTTCCTTGGCTTTCAAGGATCTGCAGTCTTTCTTCCAATGACCCTTCTTTCAACAAAAGAAACATTTCCTCTTTCCCTTTTTCTTCTCCACCTTACCATTGGGCTTTAGGTGATCTGGAGCCTTGGCCTTGCCCTTATTTTTCTTTGGGCCTCGTGGCTTCAGGTCCGTACCCGTAAGCATGACGGAGCTTTTCAGCTCCGATTTCAAGTCATTCTCTACTTGCTTTATCAGATTGTGCAATTCTACTAAAGTAGCTTCTTTATCAGACAGATGAAACTGCATAATAAAGTTAGAGAATTCTTTTGGTAAGGATTGAAGAATTAGATCGTGACCTATCTCATGATCCATGATGAACCCGAGGTTGGCCAATTTTTCAATGTGGCCAATCATCTTAAGCACATGTCCACTAACAAATCCTTCCTTATACCTTGTTTGGAATAAGGCACATGACACTTGGAATCTCACGGTATGAATGGAAGTTGCATACAACTCCTTCAAGTGAAAGATGATGGTTTGAGCATCCATATCTTCGTGAGCTTTTTGAAGTTCGTCCAACAAAGAGCCAAGCATTATGCAAACTGCTTGTTCATCATCATCGACGTGTTTCTTCCAAGCATCAAATGTATCTTGGTCAGCATCTTCTGTGGGTTCAGGGGGAAATGGTCTTTCAAGAACATAAAAAATCTTTTCTTGTCGTAAGACAATTTTAAGGTTTCTAAACCAGTCATTGTAGTTGTCCCCTTTGAGCTTATGCTCATCAAGGATGGAACGAAATGATACTTTGTTTGCCATTTGAATGTTTGTGAAATATTTTAACCCACCTGTTAAGAGAAAATGTTAAAATTAGGAATATGTTTTCATTAATGTTTCATAATAACATGGGCTTTTAATATTATGAAGTTGCTCCCACTCAATTGTTTTAAAATTTTAAGCAAATCGTATCAACCCCAATATGATGGATTTCTTGTGGGCAAGGATCCCATTATCATCATTTCATAACTCCGACTAGGGCCGATCATTATAAAATACGATAATTAGGTAGGTTCTCAACCAATTTATGATATAAATCACAATTCCTTGATCATTGGGTTGGGCAATCAAACATACCATAGCTTATGCTAGTCCTTGTGGACACCCAATCTTTGCCACTAAGTTATAAGACCACGCCTTAGGGTCGCTGCGTCTTATGACTCAGAAAAGTCAAATCATTGTCAATAGTACGATTTAGGGACAAATTGGTATTGGTCAGTCTGGTAAAGCCTAGTCCTGCCAATACGGTTTAAGCCCTTTGGGTCTATACTTTACAATGGGAGGCAAATTTTAGACTTAAATTATTATTGAGGATTTTAGCAAGTTTAAGTGAATAACTGGTTGGATGAACGAAATATGTATGTCCCTCAAGTGGTACTTGAAGTTGTTTCCCAAGTACAAACTACCACACTACCGTCCATTCGGATTCGGCTACGGAATTTACGTCTGGGTTTCCATCCGATATAACCACAAGAGAGAACACATATTCCATTCATCCCAAAGTCATATCACATTCCAATCTACAATACTAATGAGAAATAAAGTAAAAAACAAATAAAAATAAAGGAGGATAAGTAAGATGGGTGCCCTCAGGTCTTACCTCTTAAGTCGTCTTTCGGAAGTGCGTTACACGGCCTTCGGGAGGGTTGATGCACCGCAACTCCTCTGGTTCACTGGTTCAACATTTTTCTTCGCTGTTTCGCTGTCCGGGCTGCTGCTTTTACTCCGTTTCACAGCGGTTTCTGGTCACGGTTTAGGCTTACTATTTTGCGGTAATGCGAGACTATTTTGGCTTACGGTTTGTGGGTTTTATGGGGTAGTTTCTGGTGCAATTTTATGGCAAAATCTGGACTGTTTCAAGGGGGATTATTCACGGTAAAAATGGATTATTTCAGGTAGAATTTCGGTAATCACAGGGGGCTGTTTTTTGGTAGTTTTGTGGACTAGGTAGGGGTACAATCGAGAGGTGATTGTGACGTGAAATAAGGTTGTGTTGTAAAGGGGTGTGTTGCGTGAAGGGCGTTTGTGGTTAGTCGGTGTAGGTAGTGTGTGTTTGTGACGTGACTGGCTGTGAGTGGTGCAAGTGACTATGAGTGTATGCTGAATGTGTTTAATCAGTGAGGATAGTGTGATGAGTTAATTTCTCCGATGTGGGATTCTTTGCTGGGGTTTAAAGGCCGCTGGTCGTGAGGGCTTTGAAGGGTAGTTTGTGAGTTGTGTGATGTTGAGTGAGTGAGGGGATGTTTGCTGATCGATGTGGGAGAGGCGAAAGAGGGAATAAGGTGCGTGAATGGTAGTGTGTGTGATGGGCTATTTGCTGATCACGTGGAGAGCTAGTTTGTGCGTGAAGTGGAGGCTGATTTATTTGGTCAGAGGCGTGGAGTAGTGGCAGGTATGATGGGTCTATTTTGGTGGGTGTTACCGTGAGTGGTGTGCGTTCATTGTGGCTTGTTCTCGGCATTGAGTGAGGAGGGTGTTTGCTGGTCGATGTGGGAGAGGTGAAAGAGGGAATATGGTGCGTGAAGGCTTGCTGTGAATTGCTCTTGGTGTGTGAATATGTTGACTTATTTTCTTGGTGTTTTTGTAAGAATCAGCTAGGGGAAGGACTTTTTATAGGCAAATATTGGTGCATTAATTGGGTAGGATAGCATTGATAAAGGTTATTAATTGGGAGGCTAAATCTTTATAGTTTGGTGGATGATTGATGTTGAAAATGGGATGTGAAGTGGCTTTGTTAAATGGCGTGGGGTTTGTGTGGGTGGAGGCTTGATGTTGTGTTTGACTTGGTGGGGGGAGGCTATTTATTAGGAGGTGGATTTTGTGGAGGCTATTAAACGGCTTGAATAAGTTGGTGGAGGGAGGTTATTGTTGTTAATGGGCGTGTGCTTTGGCTAGCGTGTGTTGTGTGCGTGAGTGCAAGGTGTGAGGGTCTGTGAGTGTGTGCTGTGTGCGTGAGTGAAAGGGTTGCCAGCAAGGTGTTTGCGCGAGGTGTTCAAGAAAAAGGCTGGATGATTGGCAATGGGGGAATTCTTGGAGTATTTGGGCGTGGGGTTGATGTCTTGGTGGGCTTAGTGTGGTTTGCGGGGGTTTTGGGCCACGGATTATTTTGAAACGGAGGTCCAACGAGCAAACCCGAAGCTAAACAAGTGAATTAAATCCAACGAGGCATTGATCCTTGAATCTTCCCTTCCGACGTCCATTTCCCACGACTTCCGCGACTTAAAAGGTAGTGACTCCACACGAGGCTCATCATTGGGACTTATATGCAAAAATGTAATGCCTACAGTCACCCACACTTTGATGGGATTTGTTCTGTATGTGACAATGACAATCCTATCAAAGTTTGTGCAATGCATTTTTACTTACCTGGCTCGCCAGATGCCACCTGACTTGCTTGTTGCTTCAAATTGAGTTGATTTGGTTGTGTCATACCCGGCGTGCTAACCCCCATACCCGAGGCGTTGCGGTTGCGTCTCCATACCCAGAGTGTTGTGGTAGTGTCTTCATACCCAGAGTGTCGTACCTGGCATGCTAAACCCCATACCCGAGGTGTCGCGGTTGCGTCTCCATACCTAGAGTATCACAGTAGTGTCTCCATACCCGGAGTCCGTACCTGGCATGCTAAACCCCATACCCGAGGTGTCGCGGTTGCGTCTCCATACCCAGAGTGTCGCAGTAGTGTCTCCATACCCGGAGTGCCGTACCTCGCATGATAAACCCAATACCCGAGGTGTCGCGGTTGCGTCTCCATGCCCAGAGTGTCGCAATAGTGTCTCCATACCTGGAGTGCCGTACCTGGCATGCTAAACCCCATACCCGAGGTGTCGCAGTTGCGTCTCCAAACCCAGAGTGTCGCAGTAGTGTCTCCATACCCGGAGTACCGTACCTGGCATACTAAACCCCATACCCGAGGTGTCGCGGTTGCTTCTCCATACCCAGAGTGTCCCAGTAGTGTCTCCATACTCGGAGTGCCATACCCGAAAAAACTGATACTGATGTTGGAGTGCCATACCCGGCAAAACCGATATTGATGCTGATGTGGGTGTGTTTCCCTACCTGGAGTGCCATACCCAGCAAAACTGATACTGATGTTGGTGTGGGCCTCACCCCAGACGGATATTGATGTGGGCCTCAACCCTGTACTGATACTGATGTGGGCCGCGCCCCCAAACTAATACTGACATGGGCCTCACCCCAAACTGATACTGACGTGGATCTCGCCCTCAAACTGATACTGATGCGGGCATCGCCCCCAAACTGATACTGATGTGATATTGCATATCAACATGTTGTATTGCCTCTCACGAGATAGTCCTGATAGCTAAACATATTTTCGTCCTCAACGGATGATTCGCGTCGAAACCAAAGAACCTTCAAAGTACTTAATATACTTATATCTGATCGTCTGCATGAGTGATCTGAACTAGATTCCTAGTGTGTGTGTGCGAAGGCTCTTTCACAGCTTAATCCTTAAGTAAGCCAACTCGATGATTTTATCTCGGAGACTCTGATTTAGTGGGTCTAACCAACCTGGATGTCTTGATCACACTCTGTGATTACTTCGTCATACTCAACATGATATAGTCTTCTTATTTTTTTCTCTTGTCTCTTTCTTTTCATTCTTTTCATTTTGGACTTTCTTTTTTTTTTCTTTTTTTTTTCTCTTTTTCGACACACCTACCCTTTAAGGTATCATTTCTCCTCATGGTGGTCCTAATACTCGCCCATGGGTAGCTTCACGCTTATCGGTTATATGTGGTCCATTTTGTCCTTTTATTTTCATTGCATAGACTTTTTCTTTGTTTCCAACCACATCATATATCGTAGCATAAGTAAACCAGGATGGATATCAAGGAAAACGGACATTCACTGATCCATCATCTCTTCAACTAGCCATCTTGCCAACTACTCAGGCTTCTACTGTTGAGATCCCGTAATCAAGTGCTCGTGAGTCTAGTCGAGATCAATCCATTCAGAAAACCGGAAGAGAGCACATCTCGCGCTTATCGTTTCTAAGGTTTCTCCCTACATCAAACAATGTCATCACCAGACATATGCTTAACCATCAAAGACTTATGTCGTTTTTTTTTCACTCACTCACTCATTTCACAGAAATCCTCTTTTCCACCACTGATAATGTGGGCTTCGCCTCCTGAGATCCATTTCTGAAACTCATGCTGATATGGGCCTCAACCCTGGGACTCATCCTCGAAACTAATACTGATGTGGGCCTCAACCCTGGGACTCATCCCTGAAACTAATACTGATGCGGGCCCCAACCCTATGACTCATCCCCGAAACTGATACTGATGCGGGCCTCAACCCTGGGACTCATCCCCGAAACTGATACTCATATGTTGCTGCTTCTGGTTGGCTTGCATTTGCCGCTTTCTTCTTTTCTTCTTTGAAACCCGTGAATACAAACAAAACAACAGATTAAAAATGCTTGCATGCGATGTGTATGTATGCATGTGTGGAGGTACTCCTTGTTCCAGATGGGTTAGACCCTCATTGTGCTCTTTGGCGCCATGTGTCTACGCATGTCTCTGATCACCCCATGGGTCTGCTTATAGTTTCTTCCTGCCAGTTCTCTTCTGGTGATTATGCAGTTCTCTTTTGTCTGAAACCTACAAACACAGAACAAACACAAAAAATTGCAAGTACGTTACGTGTATGCATGCATGCATGGATGAATTTCCTATCCCGTGGGTTAGGACTTCTGCCATTTCTCCCAGTAACTGCTTTGTCTCTTCTTCCTTAGGCGAAATATTACTTCAGTCTGTCTACGTTGATCGGCTCGGTGAACTCATTCCCTTCCAAGTCTGACAGTCTCACTACCACCATTTCCCATTACCTTATGAGCCTCTTCTTTTCTCAAACATTTCAGCTGAATGCCATTTGCTTGTCTTTTGTATAGTCCTCCCTTCAAACTCATATATGAGAAGCTAACTCTTGAATGATTATCTTGGTCTTCTTGAACGGTAGAGACTAAGGTAAGTAAGCGAAATGAACGTCTTTATTATCATTAAAAAGATTCGAACAAGTAGACAAAGTCAATGTCCTTATTATTAATAAATGTTGGATAATAATTGAATAAGATCAGGGAAACAAACATCTCCATAATTTGCAACTTCGTCTTCCCCCATTTTCTTGCTTCCTCCGTCCATCAGCTTCTCCAACTGCAGTAGTTCTTCTTCCCATTCACTTCCCCTTTTGTGACCTCCGCATCGTCACTGTATGAGAATTTTTTCTAAAAATCCCTCATTTGCTCCATTTCACCTTTACCACTGTTGTCCCGTATCCCCGTGTCAGAAGTTTGGTGGTCGTGGGTTTGGAGGACAAGGTCGTCGGGTAGGCTGGAGTTTATCATGTGGGTGGGTGAAGGTCTTCTGTGTGTGTTAGGTTGTTTCTTTTCGGGGTCGGGTATTTTGTGGGAGTCTATGAGGTCTTGGATCTCATGCCTAAGGCGGGTGCATTTGTTAATTTCATGGCCTTTTTGCTGATGGAGGTAACAGTAAAGGTTCAGGTCAAGGTAGCATGGCACAGGGTTTGGAAGTGGTTTAGGCTCTAAGGGATTTAGGAGTCCTTGCCTTTTCAACTCTTCAAATACCTCCGACAAAGGTCTACCAAGATTAGAGAATCATCTGTTTCTGATAGGGGTAACCTCAGAGGGAGTGGGCTTGGTCCTTGAAGGTTCTCCAATGGTCTTTCCATCCTGGTTGCACAACTTTTTGTTATTGGCTTTACAGGGTACGGTCAAACTGGCCACAACATTGATCAAAACTTGCAGCTGCTCAGTAATTTTGGTTACTTTGGTCTCCAATTGATCCAGGCGGGATCCCTCATTGACTGACTCGCTCATGTTGGCTGATGGTCTTCTAACGAGTCTTCCTTCTTCCCTAACCCAACAGGTATCTATGATGGCTCTTAAGACACAGGGGGTTAACATGATGTGTGTATGCATGAGATGCACGAGATGTATAGAATATATAAGTCGGCCCATTATTATTTTAAAGCATTCAATCATACTATTGCGCGGTGCAAACTTATTCAAGTTAAAAAGGCCCAACAGGTTTACACTTTTACGATAACATGGCTAAACAACTTCAAATAATAAAAGGCCTAAACACAAAATAGCCCATCGGCATTTTAGAAGCTTTTGGCCCAATTGTCAAAGGACACGAACTCGTCCCAGTTTAAATGACCCAACAAGTTCATATCTCTTGACAAGAGGTCAGACTGAATCCAAATGACGATGATCCCAAACACAAACATAAAGAATAATTTTTATTGGTCATACAACTATGGTTCACATGTTGGTTTACAGGAGTGTAAACAAAGGCTCTCGCTGACGAAGGATTGCCCACAACTAGGACTCCCCACTCAAGGGTTCGAGCGACCAAGTGAGCGCACCTTTTTATACCTTAAGGTACGTGCCAACAAGTTATGGTGTGTGACTAACTGTCAAATGGATTTCCTATTGTAGATTCCCCAGAGGAAGGGCGGAGCGAACTCTCTTAAAAACCCAAGCCTCTTAGGCTCTTATCGCATTGGTGACAGGAATAAACAACAAGTCCTCCAAATCAGTCCATCACAGTGAGCTACGGATAATGGTTATCTAGGTGCCTTCACAGATTTTCCTTATAGAAAGGTAGTGAGTGAAGGAAGACACCAGACCATCACCTAGCCTTAATAATGCCTTTGATTAAACCTCTTCAACCCACTGTAGACATGGTTAATTAAAGCACAAATCACAAACATTACAAGACATTATTTCGGGGCCGATTTTCTATCCCCAGTGGAGTCGCCAGACATTATTTCACGGCCTGGTTGGGAGTACGGAGTAGTCCCACAGGGGAACTAAGCCGGAGAAATAACATGGAGTCGCCACCCAGTGTGAACTGGGAAAATGATTTAAGGCCGCACTCACCCCTCGCAAAGGAAGACCTCAAACCGTTGGGTTCGGAATGGTCCATTACTTATGCCACTTGTAATGAAATAATTTGTGCAATAACTTAACCGAATCTACGCAACATACATGCTCAAGAGCAACCTATATCTAGTTTGCATGCTTTAACAGTAAGTCGAAATACGGCAAACACGCAATAACACACAAAATTTCATGAGCATATGGAATTATCAACACTAAAAAATAAATAATGATTTAAAAATAAAAGTAAATTAATTTCCGAATACGAAAGAAAACAATTAACCATACATAAAGAAATAACATACTAACGGCTAAATCATGCTCAAATACATGGTTGGATGAACGAAATATGTATGTCCCTCACGTGGTACTTGGAGTTGTTTCCTAAGTACAAACCGCACTACTGTCTATTCGAATTCGGCTATGGAATTTACGTCTGGATTTCCATCTGATATACCACAAGAGAGAACACATATTCCATTCATCCCAAAGTCATATCACAACCAATCCACAATACTCATGCGAAATAAAGTAAAAAATAAATAAAAATAAAGGAGGATAAGTAAGATGGGTCCCTCAGGTCTAACCTCTTAAGTCGTCTTTTGGAAGTGCATTACACGGCCGTCGGAAGGGTTGATGCTCCGCAACTCCTCTGGTTCACTGGTTCAATATTTTCCTTCGTTGTTTCGCTGTCCGGGCTGCTATTTTTACTCCGTTTTGTAGCGATTTCTGGTCACGGTTTAGGCTTACTATTTTGTGGTAATGCGAGACTATTTTGGCTTACGATTTATTGGTTTTACGGGGCAATTTCTGGTGCAGTTTTGTGGCAAAATCTGGACTGTTTCAGGGGGGATTATTCACGGTAAAAGGGGACTGTTTCAGGCAGAATTTTGGTGGTCACAGGGGGCTATTTTTCGTTAGTTTGTGGACTGGTTAGGGGTACAGTCGAGAGGTGTTTGTGACGTGAAATAAGGCTGTGTTGTAAAGGGGTGTGTTGCGTGAAGGGCATTTGTGGTTAGTCGGTGTAGGTAGTGTGTGTTTGTGACGTGACTGGCTGTGAGTTGTGCAAGTGACTATGAGTGTGTGCTGAATGTGTTTATTCGGTGAAGACAGTGTGATGAGTTAATTTCTCCGATGTGGGATTCTTTGCATGGGGTTTAAAGGCCGCTGGTCGTGAGAGCTTTGAAGGGTAGTTTGTGAGTTGTGTGATGTTGAGTGAGTGAGGGGATGTTTGTTGATCGATGTGGGAGAGGTGAAAGAGGGAATAAGGTGCGTGAATGGTAGTGTGTGTGAGGGGCTATTTGCTGATCACGTGGAGAGCTGGTTTGTGCGTGAAGTGGAGGCTGATTTGTTGGGTCAGAGGCGTGAAGTAGTGGTAGGTGCGAGGGGTCTATTTTGGTGGGTGTTACCGTGAGTGGTGTGCGTTCATTGTGGCTTGTTCTCGGTAGTGAGTGGGGAGGGTGTTTGCTGGTCAATGTGGGAGAGGTGAAAGAGGGAATATGGTGCGTGAAAGATTGCTGTGAATTGTTCATGGTGCGTGAATATGTTGACTTATTTTCTTGGTGTTTTTGTAAGAATCAGCCAGGGGAAGGATGGATGAATTTTGGTCCTTTTTATAGGCAAATGTTGGTGTATTAATTGGGTAGGCTAGCATTGATGAAGGTTATTAATTGGGAGGCTAAATCTTTGTAGTTTGGTGGATGATTGATGTTGAAAATGGGATGTGAGGTGGCTTTGTTAAATGGCGTGGGGTTTGTATGGGTGGAGGCTTGATGTTGTGTTTGACTTGGTGGGGGGAGGCTATTTATTATGAGGTGGCTTTTGTGGAGGCTATTAAATGGCTTGAATAAGTTGGTGGAGGGAGGTTATTGTTGTTAATGGGCGTGTGCTTTGGCTAGCGTGTGTTATGTGCGTGAGTGCAAGGTGTGAGGGGCTGTGAGTGTGTGATGTGTGCGTGAGTGAGAGGGTTGCCAGCAAGGTGTTTGCGCGAGGTGTTCAAGAAAGAGGCTGGGTTCTTGGTAATGAGGGAATTCTTGGAGTATTTGGGTGTGGGGTTAATGTCTTGGTGGGCTTAGTGGGTTGCGGGGGTTTTGGGCCAAGGATAATTTTGAAACGGAGGTCCAACGAGCAAACCCGAAGCTAAACAAGCGAATTAAATCCAACGAGGCATTGATCCTTGAATCTTCCCTTCCGACGTCCGTTTCCAGCGACTTCCGCGACTTAAAAAGTAGTGCCTCCGCACGAGGCTCATCATTGGGACTTATATGCAAAAATGCAGTGCCTACAATTATTATTGAGGATTTTAGCAAGTTTAAGTGAATAACTGTCAAATGGATTCCTCCATTGAAAATTCCCCCAGAGGGAGGGTGGAACGAACTCTCTTAAATACTCTTACCTCTTAGGCTCCTATTGCCTTGGTGACAGGAAAAAACAATAGATCCTCCAAATTAGTCCAACACTTTAAATATTATTTAAGGTAAGCTTTGAGTAAATGATTATCTAGATGTCTTCACAACTTTTCCTTTTGGCTATAAAAAGGTAGTGAGTGAAGGACGACACCAAATCATTAGCTAACTCTAGTAATACCTTTGGTTAAATTAACTTTAGTTTGGAAAGTTTTATTAACCCATTGGTCCCAACCCACTTGTATCTTTTATAATGTCTCTTATTATAAACAAATTATTTATATTTATTAGCCTTAAAGGTAATAAATCTCTAAGTTCATCACGGAATAATTAATTAGCTAGGGGATAAGCAATACATACTCTATTTCTTAGAAAGTCTCTAGATACTTGCACCCTAAAATAATCATGTCAATTCTAATCATACATAGAATCATCAAGCATATGAGTTTTAATATGTTGGAATTATTTTAGGCATTAAATAACTTTGATTAATATTTAATTATGATATTGCATTTTATTTTATTCAAATAAATTTACTATTAACATTTTTCTGTAGACGCATGAACTTTAAATGCAATTTCACAATTTAAATCTTAACCAAATCATGCAAAACTTGTGCCTACAATTAATTTCAGGGTGTTAGCTTTCCAACGAGCTTTTAAACAACCGATTTTGAGTTCAAACGAGTGAGCACTAATCAAAATAAAAACAGCGTGCTGATACCACTGTAGGGAAGCGACCGCGAGTGCGCAGCGGAAAATTAAAATTATTATGCTGCTTTCCCTTTGCCCAAGACCCATTTGTTTTGATTATTCTACAAGCCTAGGCATGTTACTATATATTCTAAGTATAAAACTCATAAAACATGCAAAGAACATAAACCTAAACATGTTAACTATCATAAGAACTCTAAATAAAATAAAGAAAGAAAAAGATTTACTTGAACCGTAGACTCCTCCAGTCCTCCCTCCAATCTACAAGCTTTTCTCGAACTCAGCAAGCTCTTCCACGTTCCAAAGAGCCACCTAAGTGTGTGGCCTCCAAAGATGCACACACCAAAGCCAAAACTCAACGGCAAGACTACGCCTTGAGTGCACGAGTATTTTGCCCTTGGTGTTACCTCAAAACTTTTAACTCGAGGTTCCTCTAGTCAATTAGACTTAAGGATCCTCAAAATCAGTGGCTTACTCTTAAACTTTAGTGTTTCTCACTTATATAAACCCAAGATATGAAAGGTTTGGTGTAAAAATTTGTGAAGAATTTTTATGAATCCGATGTGGGATCAAAGCTAATTTAATCTTAGCCATTGGATCTTAATTTAGTGGTTTAATGAGATTATAAAACCCTAATAAGAGTTTGGGCCGAATTGGAATTCAAAATAAACACACAAAAAATTACTATTCACGTTATTATTCACATGAATAGTATTTTTTTTTTCCAATTCCCAAAGTGCCCCCATCCTCATTCACCAATCCCTAAGCCACTATGAAACCTTAAATGATCTGTTCAATAATTAAACACATTGAACCATTTATGAACAATTCC
This sequence comes from Zanthoxylum bungeanum, assembly GCA_019454045.1. Taxonomy (NCBI): domain Eukaryota; kingdom Viridiplantae; phylum Streptophyta; class Magnoliopsida; order Sapindales; family Rutaceae; genus Zanthoxylum; species Zanthoxylum bungeanum. The sequence continues at coordinate 53,094 of SKCR01037479.1, forward strand.
TACAGCAATCAAATATGCTGTTATATTTGTACTGTGCACTGTTAACCATTGATTTCGACTTTGTTGTGTGTGACCTTTTGGGTTCCCCTCAAGTTGGACATGAAATGAATCATGATAATTTAATCGAACATAAATTATCCTCCGATCAGATGGTCGTTCGATTTCAATGACCAAGGTTGATATCTAGCAATATGCCAAGGCCCCCAAATGAGAAGGCAAGATATATATACCAATTATGTATGCGATTTACATATGATATGGTCTCTCGTCTCACTGTATCCCCACCTATTGACCTAGGGTACGGAAAGTGTCTACCCATATGGTCAAAGGTATGATGTTGATAGTGTCGTGAATCGTGCTAACCCAAGAATCTCACATGATTCTTCCGCTATGGCCACAGTCTCAAGCATTGATCACACATATCAACCCGCGAACTGGAATACTACTCTTATAAGAAAATATTATCCGAGAGAGTGGCGATTCTCTGTTGTATCTTTACAAACTTCATGTGTTTCAACAAATGACCCAATCATACACTTATGACCGGATCTTTTGAACCGGGAAGAAGGAGAATGTCAAAGTTATTTGATCCACACATAAGATTGTAAAGACCTCAAGTCTAAGGACTAGTCATATAATCGATACATGAAAGTTCTCACAGACACATGGGATAAACACTCCAGATGAAAACTTTCGGCAGTCAGTTCGATGGACACGAGCAACTCATACATCCATGTGATACACCAAGCAGACGGATCTCCGCTAGTAGCCTATGAGATCGGCTACCTCACTTAAGGGCGGATTATATCATCATGCTAGTCTCTCCGCTTTGTGAACGCCCAGATTATTCACAAAACTATGACTAGGAACATTTAAGAGTAATGATTCTCATAAGGCGTGGAAGCCATCGTCTTATTACTCCAAGGGCTTTATTACATGTTGATGATTCATATAAGTTATGTAAGACACGTATAATAAAGATTTTCATTTTAATAATTAATGAAAATATTACAAATACATGTACATATAGCCCATCCACAAGTTGGGTATAGGGCATATCCCTAACATTTTAACCACTTGACAATGGCTTTTGAACGAATGAGGAAATTAAAATTAAAGCTAAATTCTGCCAAATTCGCTTTTGGGGTTAGTGCATGGAATTTTTTGGGTTTCCTAGTCCATCAACGAGGAATTGAGATTGATGTTAATAAATCTCGGGCGATCACAGAAGCCAAACCTCCCCCGGAATAAAAAAGAGTTGCAGAGGTTCCCAAGGCAAGTTAATTTTTTAAGAAGGTTCATTTCGAATTGTGTAGGAAAAACTATAGTTTTCTCGTCCCTACTAAGGCTAAAAGAAAAAGACGAATTCGTCTGGACCGAAGAACATCAAAAAGCTTTCGAGATCCTGAAGAATTATTTATCAAAGCCGCCGGTGATGGTACCCCCGTGCCAGGACGGCCAATAAACCTTTACTTATCCGCTGAAGAGTAATCCATAGCCGGAATGATCTCATAGGACAATAATACGGGTGTGGAAAGAGCCATTTATTATCTCAATAGGCAATTGTTGAATTATGAATGTAATTATTCTCCAATGGAGAAATTGTGTTTGGCTTTGTATTTCACATGTACTAAATTACGCGGCTACCTTAGGCCGACCACTGTGTATCTAATTACAAAAATCAATATAGTTAAATACATTTTTTCTCGTTCCATTTTGCATCAAAGAGTAGGGTTTTGGTCTCTATCATTGTCAGAATTTGACATACGGCATGAACCCCAAAAGGCCGTAAAAAATCAGGCCCTTGTAGATTTTTTAGCTGATCACCTGTGCCTAAGCACTACCAAAGAAATAGAAATGGAAATAGGTGAGTGCAGCTTGAAACCATGGACGATGTATTTTGATGGATCTAGTACATCAAAAGGAGCATGAGTGGGATTAGTCTTTATCAGTCATTTGGGAGAGTTGTTCCGCTTCATCGTCAAGTTGGACGAATGTTGCACCAACAATCAAGCTGAATATGAGGCTTTAATATTTGGGTTAGAGATCCTCCTTGATATGAAAATAAAAAATATATCCGTTAAAGAAGATTTGCAACTAGTGATCCAATAAGTGACATGAGTATTTAAATGCCAGAGCTCGTCGGTCACGGCACTGTTAGAAATAGCTAAAGAATTGCTAGATCAGTTTGACTTCGTAGAATTGGAGCACGTCTCAAGGATGAAGAATGAGCTAGCTAATAAACTGGCCCAAGCAGCCTCAGGGTATAAACAAATAAGCATGGATGGCATATACAGGAGGGAGGAAGCTAAACCAGCTCTGGAAAGGTGGAGGAATGAAATAGACGTTATGGTCACTGAAAACCAAGATGAAGATTAAATGAGGACGACTGGAGAAAAGAGATTAGAGAATTCTTAAAGCAACCAGAAAATGGGAAAGACCGAAAGCTAAAACTAAAAGCCTTGAACTTTGTGGTATTGGGAGACGTATTGTACAAAAAAACACCAGGACGGTTTGTTGTTAAAATATGTAGGACCATCAGAAGCCAAAACTATTATGGCCGAATTACATGAAAGGGTCTATGGGGCTCACCAGGACGGAGTAAAGATGAGATGGTTAATCATAAGGAGCGGATACTATTGGCCAAAAATGGGAGAATCATGCATATTGTACGCTAAGGGATGCGTGGCTTGCCAGAAACATGAGCCCATTCAAATAGCACCAGCGACAGAAATGATCCCCGTAATTAAGCTGTGGCCATTAATGGGATGGGCAATCGATTTAATAGGGAAAATCTACCCTGCATCTAGCAAAAGACACACCTTCATCATAATCGCCACAGATTTCTTCACCAAGTGGGTGGAAGCAATCCTGGTAATAGAAATTTTTCAAGAACAAATCATCAAGTTCATAAAAGAGTATATCATCCATCGATTCGGTATCCCTCAGACATTAATGGTGGATTATGGTACTTCTCTGAACGATGAAAAAGTTAAATGTTTCCTGACCGAATATGGGATCAAGTTAATAAACACTACTCCATATTACCCCCAGCCAAATGGTCAGGTAGAGTCGTCCAACAAAACCCTTAAAGGGTTGATCCGGAAGATGATAATGGACAATGTCAGACGATGGGACGAATGCTTAAGTCAAGCTTTATGGGCTTATAGGACGTCACCCCGAATAGATACCTCGATCACGTCGTTCCAACTAGTATATGGTCAGGAGGCTGTACTACCGGTTGAAGTCAATATTAAATCTATTATGGTGGCATTACAAAAAGAGTTGACAAAAGAAAATTACAGTGAAGCGATGATCCAAAATTTATTAGAGTTGGATGACATCAAATGCGATGTCATTAATCGCTTGGAGGCACAAAAGGCAAGGATGGCCAAAAAATACAACTGAAAAGTCGTGGCCAAATCGTTCAGAAAAGGGGAGTTAGTATGGAAACCCATGTTACCATTGGGTACCAAGAACCCTGCATATGGTAAGTGGTCGCCTAATTGGGAAGGCTCATTTGAAGTAGAGAATGTATTGCCAAATGGGGCATATCATTTGAAAAGTTTGAATGGAGAAATGCATGCAAGAGCGATAAATGGCAAGTACTTGAAAAAATATATGCCTTTGTTATAGGAACATGAGAATATAACGTTCTCCCAAAAAAAAGGGATACGGAGAAAACAAACAAACAAAAAGTAAATGAATAAGTGATGTAATTTCATTGATTACGGACAAAGATGTCCCAAAAATTAAAAACAAATGACGATGTAACGTCCTACAGTACATAAATACATAATCAGCCTTTCGCCGAGGCCGCTGAAAATCTGAAGTCGAGTCCTTCATAGCCGAAAACGTTTCCCTTAACTGATGCCACTCCTTCTACATCTCCATATCAGTTGCCGCCAGATCGGTCAAGCTCCTCTCAAAATCAACTTGAGCCAAGTCTTTATATTCTACCAGGAAAGTGTTCACCTCTGTTAATTGAGAGGCAATGGTTTTTCTCTTGGCCTCTCTCCTCATGTGACTTTCCTCGATAAGGCGTTGGATCTCATGTAATTGTCGTTCTAATTCCAGCAATACTGACTCCTCAATCACCATTTCGTCCGTAGTTTCTCGTATAGTTTGGAGGAAAGTGTCAAGGGAATCACAGAGTCTTTCTTTCTTGGCCATGGAAGAACGAAGCCCAACCTTTTGACTATTTATATTTCGATAGCGAAGGAATAAGGGATGCAACCTCGTCCTGCAAATCTTGAAGAAAGAGCCAGTTTTCCACTAGTATAGGCAGAACAGGAAGACCAAATAGTCGATCTAGTTCGGAGGAGATCTTTTCTAACTTGAGCATATTTTCTGGCATAGCGGCTTGACCGATCTCCATTGTAGTAAGGGAGCCATATTGACTAACAACCTCCCGAAGAGCTTCCAAGTCTGTAGTAGCTCGGGTCGAAAATGAGGAAGGCTGAGATGGAGTAGAGGCTAGCCGATCAAGATCGTCCAGAATGTCTTGGACCAATTGCAGCAACGGATCGAAAACATGTGTAAAAAGGAATTAGCAAATGAGAGCCAAAAGAACGATAAAAGAAATAGGAAAGGGAAAATACTTACAGCCCCAGGCCTAAAGCTCGAACTGGATGGCTCATCCACGGTCGCCATAGGGATATCACCAAGTGGCAATGTAGGTTCTCGCCTTGAAGATGAAGGAGGAGGAACGGAAGACACCGCCTGAAAAGATGATGGTGAAGGAATTGGGGATGATGGTCGTTCGGGGAAGGAGATCGTTGCATCGAAGAGACAGGAGACGTCGCCTGAAGAGGCGATGGCTGTTCGAGAGAAAGAGACCGCTGCACTGAAGGGTCAAAATGGAAATAACTCGGCATGTCTGACGGCTGGGTCTCTGTAGAAGAATCACAATCGGAAGAGTCAGTAACAAAAATAACCTTCATATCTTCATAAATGCGGTGGATAATATCGTTTTCATAAAGAGACCGAGCCTCTTCCAATAATTCCAATTCGGCCAGACTAAACAGGCCGTCTATGTTCCTATAACTTCCCATAAGTCCCGCAGCGGCCCACCTACGCAGTAAGGGATAGATCCATTTAAGATAAAACCAAAGAGGCTCGTCATCCGGCCAAAGAGACTCGTTATCCGGCCGATGAGGCTCGTCATCCGGTTCTTACACAATAGGGACAAGATTGTCCAAAGAATGATATTCGAATAAGGGATGGTCCTTTGGGATTTCATCAAAAAACGGACGCATACGACCCAATACTATACTTAATCACATACCTTGGGGATCGGCCCAGATCGAAGGGATTGCATCAGTCGCTTCACCCTCTTCTGGTGGGTGTTGAATAATTGGGGTTTCGGCCGCTTCACCCTCATCTGATGGAAGTTGAACGACCAGGGTTTCGGTGGCTTCAACCCCCCGAATGCATGTTGAAGGATTGGGGTTTCAGGCACCGGGGCTTGGGCCGGTTCAGGCATGTCGGAGGACGATTATATCTTGGACGTCTGTAGGAGAAACAAAATCAATTAAAAAAATGAAAGGAAGCCAAACTGTACCTTAGCCCGATGAAGTATTAAGGGCTCGTCCGAGTCAGAGCTATGGGCCGAAGAATGCTGTTTCCGTTTAACTTGTTTGGAGTCTGCCTTCTTCGGCCCAGCTTTCTCAACAGGCTTCTTTGACCCAGCTGTCTCCGAAGGCTTGGAAGAAAAATGAATGTTAGAAAAAACCAAAGAAGAAGGCAAGGAAAAGAGTCTCTCACGGCCAGACGGCCAAAAACGATCGAATAGAGGATAGACAAATGTGCAAGGGGAGAAAGAAGCATAAGAAAAAGAAGATAGCAAAGAACGAGCCTCAGACAGGCATTGATCAATGTCTGAAAGCGAAAGAACTTTGAAATGTTCCGACATGGTGGAACGAGAATGAAATAACGGAAGGGACCACCCTTAAACAATACCGAATTGGCCAACGGTGAAGCTGGGAGAGTATAATTCCACCTCGGCCTTGTCATTGGCTCCAGTCAAAATGTCATGAATCAGATCGCCGGGGCATGGGGGCACAAAAACTTGGCATATGCAATTGATCGATTCATCCCCATCTGACTCGGGAAGCTCATGAACGAAAAAAGGGCTGTCGCCCAAGGAAAAAGGAAAGAAGACGGGACTCGAGAAAGTGTGTAAGAATATTCAAAAACGGAGCGAGGAATGAGGGAAGTTGGCCCCAGTTGGGCGAACAAAAGTCCGGCACAAGGATATGAGTGATTTGACTCAATTGAGCCAAAAATCGAAAAATAGGCTCTAAGCCAAAGCTGGACAAGCCAAAGAGGGCCGGAAGCGATCGGTGAAGCACCAGACCGTAGCTGTTTCTAGAGAATGGCCAAGCCCCGATAAATAGCAACCAACAAAAAGGAACCCAAATCCAAACGAGGGCTGTTGGTAATGTCCGACGAAATGGGAAGATAACCCGCCACGGGTTTCTGACTGGGCGAGCAAATGATATATTTGCAAAGCTAGTAATGGATGAAAGCGGTGCGTTCCAACATCGAGACTGGATCGGCTGTCTCAGAAAACGCATGGAAGAAGGCCGAATAGGAAGAGAATGACGAAGTGTCCATTGAAGAAGGAGGAAAATGAAAGGTAGTGCGAGCAGAAATGGTCGCGCCCAAATGGACTAACCCAGTCAAAGCACTGATGTCATGAAGAGTGATGGTAAGAGGTGATCGGTGCGTAATCACATGCGTATAACGCAAGCGCACGTATCGTTCAAGTAGTATAAACAGTATCGATCCCACGAGGACTTAATACCTAAGCTATTAATTTATGAAGCCAAATTATTACAAGTATCTAATGGATTGGTTGTTTGTTTGGATGGTTACTTTAACTTAAAACAAGTAGATAAAATTGCACGAAAGTATGTTTAGGAAATTCAATATTAAGAAACTATCTAGGGTTGTGAATATTTCCAATATCTTTTAAAAAAATGAAGTGGTTATTCATGTTTGTGTAATATATTGGTTTACTAACCTGGAACACGAAACTATGCAAAAGCCTCTATCGATGGTCAGCTGTACATACCCAGTGTAACCCAATTAAACCATATGTCTATGTCAATCAAATTACCTGGATTCATTAAGATTAAGTTCCAATTATGGCTACCCCCGCCCGACAGGTATATGTCTATCATGTAAGGAAATCTATTAAAGGGTTATCTATCCTCAAGGAAGATCGTGGGCTATTAAGTCTAAGGCTGAAACCTAAAATTCTTTTGTCAAGTTTATTTTAAGTTTACCAGATCAATCTTATTAAGCTTAAGACTTAATAAGTAAACCTTTATATTCCAAACTATAAAATAACCCCTTATAACCCAGTGATATTGGAATTCATCACAACCCCAGATAACGGACTTAGTTACGACACATATCTAAGGCTAATAAAAGCTTAAATAAAATAAAAGACATAAAGTAAATGCTGGAAATTAAATAAAGTAAATGCCGGAAATTAAAAAATGTAAAAGTACAATAAAAGAAAATGTCGGGGTTAGAGGATCCACTTTTAATATTTCAAAATTATAAATCTCTCTTATTGTCAATATTTACCGATTAATTATATTTAAACCGACCATATAGGTGGTAATATCATTTGTCTAAAGTCCAACCGACCATATAGGCGGTAACAAAATCATATAAACGGACCATATAGGCGGTGACAAGGTTAGAACATAAACCAACCATATAGGCGGAAACTAAGTCCATTAATGTAAAACCAGAGCCATTATAGGCGGTAAATAAGGTTGCACCTTAACCGGCCATATAGGCGGAAACTAATTAATCCAAATTTTAATTAAAATAAGGGAGATTAATCTAATTTATTATATTAAAAGTCTTACTTTTTCACCCCCAGCAGAATGAGATTACATGCTCATGCTGTAAATGAAAACACACAAAATTTTAAATTAGATAAAAAGAAAATACAAGAAAACTTAAAGTAATACACAAGACACTTCCTTAGGTTTACATGGAGAAATTCCTCCAAAGAAAGCATGGAAAATTTACAAAGTTTAGCTTGGTATTTATAGGAAAATCTAAAGGCTTCCACCAATTGCTCCACCAAACATGGCATCAAATCCTCCACCAAACATGCAAGCATGTTTGGTGGAAGTTTGACAATTTTTACTTTTTTATTTTATTGATTTTATTTTATTTTTGAAAATGACTATAGTAATTACACAAAATACACTAGAGTATTCATCAATTTCGGCCTTTCAAACTTCCGCATTCAAAAATATTTAAATCTTCAAAGTTGTAGATCTTTGTGTCTTCTTTAATCTGACACTTGAATCCGCTCAATCGAATATTGGATGAAAAGGTTATGGCCAAAATACCAAACTTGCGCAAAACTGGAATTTAGGACTGCACTTCGTGACGCGTATAGTAAATTTCAGTTTTCGCCATTTTTTAGCTCCGGATTTCATCATTTTAGCCCCGAGTTGATTCCATGAAATCCCAATACTTTATTTATCTGCAAAACACATCAAAACGTTCATCAAACCCGAGAAACTAAACAAAATATTAGGTAAAAGGGGCGGTAAATATTGATATATTTCCGCTCATCAAAAGGACAATAGGGAAAAAGGAAGACGTTATAATCTGAAGACCAGAAGAGCAATGATGTGGGAACTAGATTTCGATCAAAATGGGGTAAGGCCAAAGAGAGCTCTATGAGAGAAAGCAAACCATTTTCTTCAAGAAAGGTACAAGTGTCTGTGCGCAACCTCATGCGCTGAAACCAGGTTTCAAAGGAAGAATCATGTTTAGGCCAAGAACGGATAGGGTTAGACTGGGCAATAGGAGAAACATTCAAAGGTTCTTAAAAGGGGAGGTTGGAAATGGAAGGAAACAGTTGAGCTAGGGGAGCTGTGGGAATAGTCGTATCACTAACAAAGATTGGGCCCAAGGAATGTAATCCATAGTCTTCGTCAAGGGTATAAACCCTAAAGACGCCAATAGAAGGGTCACCCAAAGCAGCTTGATAATCACTGAAAGTCGAAGAAGCTTTTTTGTGGGAGCAGAAGAAGACGCCATAGCTAGAAAATTGAAGATTTGCAGTAAAGAAATAAGGAAAGTAGGATAACGAAAGAAGAGTCAAAGGCTTATATAGCCGAGATGATTAGTCGCCCTAGACAGGTGTCGCAACATAATTTGAAGGAATAGGGGAAGAGCGAGAAGCGAAAAGGCGACGATAGACACGATTTGACATAGAAATGACACGAAAGATTGCACATAATTGGTGCCATGATGGCCTTTCGATAAGACATGTTGGGACGGTCACGCATTTATTGAGGAAATGATAGGTTCACATAGGGAATATAAATGACGGCCCTCAATACACGCAAATGATAACAAGAGGTAGGGCAAAGATCAACAGGCCAAAGCCAAATTATCAATCTGGCCGATGGTACTATTAAGAAATTCCGCCTCGATTTCATCTCCCAAATCAATCAAGGTGAATTTGGGGGACAATTGTTAGTAGAGAAAATCGCCCTAGGACGAACGAGTCTATGAAGGACGAAAAGGAACGACGTATCAAAGGACGAAAATGGATGAAAGAAGAATGAAGAGGCAAAGTCATCCAGTGCACGTAGAATCATGATAAATAAAGAATGAATCTCCCAGCAAACGAAGAACGATGAAGGAAAAAAAACAATTAGGACGGTTACCATGTGAACAGGTACTTTGCAGTTGTTCCCACGATTTAGTGGCCAGACAGTAACCCCCCCCCCCCCACGATCTGGCAAGTTATCAAAATGCACAACTCAGCAGTTAAATGCACCATCCAGCAATTACGCGCAAGCATGAAACGTGGTAGTCCTTGAACCAAGGAAATCAAAACCGCTCAAGCGGTTGACAAGACTCTTCACTATAAATGGTCCAGGCGTGGGAAGAGAATGAGAGAAGAAAATGAAGATTCATAATGAGCAAGTATTTTAATTTCCTATCTTTTGTAATCTGTAGAATTGTAATTTGTGTGCTTGTTGTTGGACAATTATGACCCATAGCATCACTATTTGTAAAAGACATTGTGGTTTTTGTACAAATTAACTATGTGACAAAGGAAAAATTGCTATTTTATCATTTTGTAATTGGATACTTGAATATTTATAAAATGGATGAAAGTCCTTATGATTAGTTCCAGATTAATAAGATATGAGACAGTATTAATCCATGAACGGTTTAATCATTAAATATCCCTAGTCGTAGTATTATCGAGACTGGACATCGATAATACGGAATAGACTAGTATTACACTTGTGCGCGTTATGGAAGCTTAATGGCATAGTTCTCATATATTTAAGTATATGATACTTATGCAAGTGTGATAGGAGGTTCTGTTAGCCGTTGGACAGGGAACAGCTTCACTCTGGATAGACCCATCGGAATCCCATTGGTAGTATGATTATATGTTTATGGGAATCCGCATCAGGGTAGGTGTATGTGGTCTTAACATGAGACTTACATCGCTAATACTTGCGACAATCAGTACGCTTTGGTTTTAGTCATACAGGGCTTTAACAGGTTCTGTGTATGCCTCTTCTGGGTTTATTGAGAATCGTAGTGTATTGGGTGTGATGTCAAGAAGGAAATATCACTTCAGTCATATGGAGATGATGATCACGCAGGGATACAGAACTAGTACTCTCAAATGCTGCAGCTATCGGGATAGTATGACTAGGTCATGATTATCCGATTAAAGAGAATAGATTCTAGTGATCCAATATATGCTTCGTACGGGGCAGACACAATTCCAGCCCCAGGCCTAGCATTTGACATCTTATATTGGATCATAATATGCAATACATAGTATATTATGCCTACTATAGATTATATATTCTTTGTTGAATATTTCTGGAGAATTGGGTTGGCACGGTGCTTTGTTAGAAGCCAACCATGTCTTGTAAATCGGTAAGAATGTGGTACTGGGTACGCACGTGTTCGGATAGTCCGATGACCGGATTTACTGCCAACATATCCAGGGATCTCTTGGGTCGCTTCCCAAAGATTCACCGATGACATTTGACTCGAACAGAATTAATCTAGGATTAATTATAAGAGAGAGAAAATTAATCTAGGATTAATTGCGGTAAGAATTTATCTGGGATAAATTCGAATAGAAGAGAGAACGCGATTAATTTGGAATTAATCGATTAAATAATATATTGGATATATTAATTGAAATCGGATTTGAATGCGGAATTAAAATTGGATTTTAATTCAGGCGAACGAATTAATTTAGAATTAATTCGTAAGCGACTTTCGTAATAATTTTGCTAGGCATTATTATTTAATTAAATTGGATTTAATTAAGTCGCGACTGAAAATTCGTTTAGTTCGGAATTAAACGAACCCGGGCCCGAGCGAAGTTGCGTGTTGAGTTTGCCAACTTAAATTTTGAATTTAAAGTGGGTCTCACTTCACTTACATCACAAGTCACTTTTTGGTGATGGAAATCAAATCACCTTTTTGGTGATAGAAGTGGTTGAGAGCATTTATTGGAAGCTTGCTCAACACACTTTGCCTTTTTTCTTTTAGAAAGGATATACACATTTTTGGTTGTTGACTTTGGTATGTGTTTTAGAAACAAAAATTATCAAAAGACAAAAACTCTCTCCTCTCCTTTTCTTCATCATTGCCGTGAGCCTATGGTTGATTTTTTCTTTGATTTTGCTTCAAAATCAAACAAAGCCAGCACTTAAAGAGCAAATCAATGTGATAAGGAAACTCACACTTGGGTTTAAAGATTCAACTAAGCTTGGAGCTTCCACAAATACAAAGGAATTTTGAAATTCACATCCGATCAATGTAATTTTTCCGCAACTCACTTGATCATTCACACATTAAATCATGTATTAGAGACCTTGGGCATGTCTAGGAAACTAACAATGGTATCATGAGCCTTTTCTAAGCATGATTAGTATTTAGGGTTTATAGACTTTATTTGGGAATTTTATGCTTGGTGTATGATTTTTTCAAAATTGGTTGTTTGGTTGTGTATTGATGATGATGAATTGGATTTATGCATCATAGGATTTGAGAAAAATTGATTGGATTAATTTTCCCCAAAATTTATCAAATGGCTGAATATAACCCTAAAACAAGTTCATGGTGTTTTTTTTATTTTAGACTATTGGTTGAGTTTAAAGCATGAAATAAATCTTGTATGTTGATTTAACTGGATTGAAATCAAATTGGATGTTATTTTATGCCCATTTGCCGTGAACAATAAGCATGTATAATGGATTGATTTTGCTTCAATTTATGTTGGACATGATTGGATGATATTAGCATGATTAATTTATTTAATTGATGTTTTGGAAATATTAGTTTAATTAATTAATTGTGTTAATTACACTTTAATAAAATTAATGTGATATTTAGAATATTATGTTAAAAGAATTAGTTTTTAAATTGGATTGGGCTAATTTGTTGTATTTAGGCTTAATGGGCTTGGTTGGGCCAAGTTTGGTTTTGGACAATTGGGTTGGATCCAATGTTGGGTTTCTAGATTAGTCCCAAGATCAATTCAAGCAATGAAACATGTGTAAATACTCATAAAAGTATGGCGGAATCATACATACAATGATCGGCTTTTGCGATGCGAGGAACAACAAAAATCTTCAAGCTTTGGACCTCTCGGTTTTGCTCCAATTTTGTGCTCCATGAGTTCTTCAAGCTCCAAGCTTTAAGTGTGCATTCCATGCTCATGGGTGGGTTTCCCTATCACCATCATATGACTCATAATGTGTGCTAGCACAAGGAAATTTTGTCACAAAATTTCCCCTAAAGCTTCTCCTTGCTCACGGTTTTTGTATGAAAGAAAGAAGAAAATTGGCCCTTGGCTGAGAGATGTAGGAGAGGAAAGAGAGAAGAAAATCAAGTGTTGTAAATGTATTTGATTTCCAAAACAAATACATAATGCATTTTCCAAAAAATGCAAAAAGCATTAAAAGCCTTCCAACCACCACCATCACTATTCACATCAAAAGTGACTAGACATCACATCACTCAAAGTGATGTGACTTCCATCACTTGATTGACTAGTAATTTGACGCTAGATGTGACTTGTGGGCCCCACTCGATTCGAAATGCGAGTGGGCCGCAAACACTCCCGGGCTCGGGTTCGCTAATTCCAAATTAACGAATTTTCCGTTGCGACGTAATTAAATCAAATTCAATTAAATAATTTTACCTAGCAAAATTACTATTCACGTCGCTAGCGAATTAATTCTAAATTAACTCGTTCGCCCGAATTAAAATCTAATTTTAATTCTGCGTCGAAATCCAATTTCGTATAATATATCGAATATATTATTTTATCGATTAATTCCAAATTAATCGTTCTCTCTCTTTAAATAATATTTTATCCCAGATAAAATATCTCTGTAATTAATCACAGATTAATTTTATCTATCTCTTATAATTAATCCCAGATTAATAAAGTGCGAGTCATACGTCATCGGTGAATCTTCGGGAAGCGACCCATGAGATCTCCGGATATGTTGGCAGTAAATCCGGTCGTCTGACTATACGAACACGTACGTACCTAGTACTACGCTTTTACCGATTTACAAGACATGGTTGGCTTCTAGCAAAGCACCGTGCCTACCCAGTTCTCCAGAAATATTCTTAAAGGAATATGTTATCTATATCAGACGTATTATACGTAGTGTTGCATATTACGATCCAGTATCAGATTTCACGTGCTAGGCCTGTGGCTGGAATTGTGTCTGCCCCGTACGAAGCACATATCGGATCTCTGGTAACTAGTCTCTATAATCGGATAAACATGACCTAGTCATAATATCCCGATAGCTGCAGCATATAAGAGCACCAGTTCCGTATCCTACGTGATCATCATCTCCACTATGACTGGAGTGATACTTCCATCTTGACATCACACCCAATACACTACGATTCTCAATATACCCAGAAGAGGCGTACACAGAACCGGTTAAAGCCCTGGACGACAAAAACCAAAGTATATTGATTGTCGTAAGAATTAGCGGTGCAAGTCTCAGGTTAAGACCAAATACACCTACCCTGATTCGGACTTCCATAGACACATAGTCATACTACCAATGGAATTCTGAGGGGTCTATCCAGAGAGAAGCTGTTTCCGTAACATCGGTAAACACAACCTCCTATTACACTTGCATGAGTATCATATACCCAAATATATGAGAACTATGTTGTTATGCTCCCACAACGCGCACAAGTGTAATACTAGTCTTTTACGCATTATCGATGTCCAGTCTCGATAATACTCTGACTAGGGATATTTAATGATTAAACCTTCGTGGATTGATACTGTCTCATATCATCTCAATCTGGAACTAATCACATGGACTTTTATCATTTATATATCTTAGTAATCTAATTACAAATGATAAAAGAGCAATTCCTTTGTCACATAGTTAATTTGTACAACAACACCATGATCTGTACAAATAGTGATGCTATTGGTCATAATTGTCCAACATCCAATTGGACCTAAAACCATATCAATAAAGTCCAAATATGATTATTGAGCCTTTAAATAATTTAATTGGGCCTAATGGGCCTAAATTGATTTTTGGCTAAAAAGGTGATTCCTTATTGGGCCTTGGCATTTTCGGTTTGATCCATATTAGCCGAAGCCCATGCCTTAAGAATTAATTGAAAGCCCATTGGACTTTAATTGAATAGTATTGGATACTAATTGGGCCTTTGAGACCCATTTAGATTAGATTTTGAATCTAAGTCTAAAAAGCACAATAATAAGTGTAATTATTTAATTTGGAATTAAATTAGAATTAGTATTGAATATAAATTAAATTGGATTTAAAATTGTAGTTCGATATAATTCAAGAATACGTACTTTAAGTATTTATTCTTAAACGAGTTGGCGCAAATCAAATCGTTGTTTGAACATTGGATGGTCATTAATTCAAAGATTAATTAATTGGATTAGATTGATTGAATAACATGCTTTGTGTGAATACATGGATGTATTGTATGAATAATGTATATCAGATGGATATTAGAAGTATGGGTACAATTTTGGAAATTGTTGTAATAAATTTAGAATTTATTAAATTAGACCTGCGTGTCCAGCCTATTATCTCTGTACTCTTTGTATTTCTCTTCTCACCAATTCCTCTCAATGTTAATGAGGTTTCTTTAATGTATTATGTAATTGGGTAGAAGTATGAATAGTGCTAGCGGGAGAGAGGAAATGGAGAGATTTGTTCTAGGAACAATTTGTTATATATCCATCCGCATATCGTTATTAATTTATTCGCGCCTTATTATGCTTTTAGAAAGCATGCTTAAGGGTGTATGATGAGACCTAATTAAAGATAATAAATTGGTTGCCAATTTACGCGAAAAACCATCACTCAAATATTAAGCGTTTTCCTTCCATTTAGTGGTTCTCTCTCAAGATCCAAGATTGGCATTGGTTTGTTGGCCAAAGTCAAGATCAATGTCCATCGCGGATGTGTTTGAACCACAAAGGCTTTGTTATATATCGCATGTCTTGGGCAGTTGTGACTTGTTGGCCAAAGTCAAGGTCACTTCCGTACATCGACGTGGATTACGAAGCTTTCCCACTGTCAATGGGTCGCGCTCAACTGGAATCATTAAGCTTGTTGAGCCAAAGCCAAGGCTTAGTTGATTCAGAGGAAAAGGTTAGGATATACATATTGGATATATATTTGGACTTGGAGGTCCACCTACCGGATCTAGGAATTGGATGGGATCCAATTGATCTTAAAGATCTACTTAGTTAAGTTTCATACAACTTGTTGGCCAAAGTCAAGGTTGTGTGTTATTTAACGGGATCCTAGCCCACTAGGAAACTGAGTTTTTCGAGTACTCAACAAAGGGTTAAAAGCTTGCCGAAAAATAGTAGGAGGCCAGTATTAAATTTGTAATTTCGTTTAATACTTGCCCAATACGCGCTTTTAATTATTTTTGTCGTTATATATTTATTAGTTCGACTAATACTTTATTATTTTTTATTGAACAGTTGGACTGTACCCTTATAATATCATTTGTAGTTGATTATATAGTTGGACTATAGTAATCATTACATTTGACTATACCCAATATCGTTGATTGAATAGTTAGACTATTGCAATCAAGATGACTTGAAAGATTAACGTTAGGGATATCATCATGGGTGATAATGTCTTTAATGGTTCTAATTTTCCAGACTGGATATGAATCTCATGATTGTCCTGGGAGCCGAGAAGTTGTTCTATGTATTAGACAGACCTCTCGGGCCTGAGCCTGGACATGAGCGGGTTGTTGATTATGAGCTTTGGAAGACTCACAGTGATGACAACTCAACTGCTCAGTCTGTCATGCTTGCCGCTATGACCCCTCAATTTCGTCGGTAAAATAAGGGATTGGATCCCTATAACATGATGTTGAAATTGAAGGACCTTCATAAATCTAACCTTAGATCTCAGAAGTATGAAGTGCAGAACAAGCTATTTCACTCTCGAATGTTAAAGGGTACATCTATCGAGTACTATGTGTCGCAGATGATTGCTGACATCGAACAGCTAGGTCAGGTGGGCATAACCTTTGAGGCTGAGACTTCAATAGATTTGATCTTACAGTCTCTACCTGACTGCTGGGCGGTTCATCATGAACTACAATATGATGAACCAATAGAAAAATCTTGGAGAGTTGATGGCGATGTTGAAAGAGGCAGAGCTAGAGCTTCTGAATGGCAAAAAACGTGAGGCGCACATCGCTTCGACATCTCAGAAGGCCAAGGCTTGGCCGAAGGCTTCTGGAGGTGTGAAGAAGAAGAAAAGAAAGGGCAATGCCAAATCATCAAAGTCTTCTGGGAAGGCAAAGGATAAATCCCAAGTTGTATGCCTGCAGTGTGGCAAATGGGGTCGCTGGAAGCGTGACTGCCGTGAGTACAAGGCGAAAATAAAGGAAGTGAAGGTTGGCAAGGCTCCAGCTTCAGGTATGTTTGTTATTGAAATAAACATATCAACTTCTAGTTTTAAAAATTAGATTTTTTATTCTGGATGTGGTACTCATATATGTACTGATGTGCAGGATCTGCAGATTAGCAGGAGACTGGCCTCAGACGAGATTGACCTACGAGTTAGAAATGGGACCAGAGTCGTTGTTTTAGCTGTATGGACCTATATTTTGGAACTGCTCTTGGGGCATGTACTTTCATTATCAGACGTTTATTATATACCTAGTTTGACTAGAAACATTATCTCTGTATCTTGTTTGACCCAATGCGGGTACACTTTTGTATTCTGAAACACTGTGTGTTTTGTTTATAAAGATGATTTTGAGATATGTACTGCTCATGCCAATAATGGTCTTTATATTTTGAATATAAATGAATCTCAAATGTATAATATGACAAACAAAAGGCTCAAAATGAGTAAAACAGATGAAACTTATCTATGGCATTGTCGTCTGTGACACATTAACAATACTCGCATATCCACGCTTTCGAAGAGTGGATACTTGGATGGATTTGATCCTAATTCATATGATGTCTGTGAATCTTGTTTATTAGGCAAGATGTCTAAAACACCTTTTAGCGGTAAAGGTGTTCGTGCCACTGAAATGTTAGCCATCGTTCATAGTGACGTATGTGGGCCCATGTCTAGCAAGGCTAGAGATGGATATGAATACTTCGTAACCTTTACGGATGATGCATCGCGTTATGATTATGTGTATCTTATGAGACACAAGTCAGAAACTTTTGAAAATTCAAAGAGTTTCGACACGAAGTAGAAAAACAGACAGCAAAAGTATTAAAACATTACAGTCAGACCGTGGTGGATAATACTTGAGCAATGAGTTTCTTGATTACTTCAAAGAGTATGGTATTCTTTCACAGTGGACTCCTCCGGAACACCTCAACTGAATGGTGTGTCCGAACGGAGAAACTGAACTTTGTTAGACATGGTAAGGTCTATGATGAGTCGCACTGAGCTACCAATTTCCTTATGGGGATACGCATTGAACAATGCAATACTTATTTTGAATAAGGTTTCGTCAAAGTCTGTAGAGCAGACTCCATATGAAATATGGACAGGAATGAAACCGGGTTTCTCATTCCTGAAGATTTGGGGATGCTTGGCATACGTTAAACGTTTGGATGGTACCAAACTAGAACCCAAATCAGATAAGTGCCTATTTGTAGGTTATCATAGGGAAACCAAAGGATATTACTTCTACAACCCACAAAAGAACAAGGTATTTGTTGCTCTCCATGCGGTTTTCCTCGAAAAGGAATTCCTAAATACAGTGGTAAGTTGGAGGAAAATAGAACTCGATGAAAATCAGAGTGATACTGTTCCTGGCACCGAATCCCTAACGGAACACGAACAGTTCATCAGGGATGAGATTGTACACAATATTCTAATACAGAAGAACCGCGTAGGTCGGAGAGAGTCAGAAAATAACCTAAGAGGTATGGGTTTCTGATCTCACCTCATGTAGATATTAATCTTATTGAGGATAATGAGACGGCTACGTATGAGGAAGCGATACAAGGTATCGACTCCGCTTTATGGGAAGATGCCATGAAGTCTGAAATGGATTCCATGTATACCAATCAAGTCTGGGCACTGGTTGATGCACCAGAAGGCGTTAAGCCGATTGGTTGTAAATAGGTCTTCAATAAGAAAACTGACATGGATGGCAACATTAAAACGTACAAAGCTAGGCTTGTAGCGAAAGGGTATCGTCAACGACATGGTGTCATTACGACAAACTTTTTCACATGTTTCCATGATTAAATGCATTCGGATAATGATTGTTATTGCTGCATATTTCGATTATGAAATATAGCAAATGAACGTCAAAACCGCTTTCCTTAACGGAAACCTTTTGGAGGATTTTTATATGCAACAATCTGACGGTTTTGTCATACCAAATCATGCAAACAAGGTTTGCAAGTTAAATCGATCCATTTATGGATTGAAGCAAGCATCGCGTTCTTGGAACCAACGTTTTGATGAGATCATAAAAGAATATGATTTCATACAAAACGAAGATGATTCTTATGTATATAAGAAGGTTAGTGGGAGCGCACTAACATTCATTGTCCTTTACGTTGATGATGTATTGCTTATTGGCAATGACATTCCCATGTTACAATCGGTGAAAGCTTGGCTTTCATTAAAATTCTCCATGAAAGATCTGGGAGAAACGGCCTTTATTATGGGAATAAGAATCTTCCGAGATAGATCTAGAAAGCTGCTTGGACTCTCCCAGAGCTCGTACATTGACAAAGTGTTGAAGTGATTCAACATGGATCAGTCTAAGAGGGGACTGCTTCCAGTGTCACATGGCGTCTCTCTATCTAAGGACTTGTGTCCTAAAACTCAAGATGAGAGAGATAACATGAGTCGGATCCCGTTCGCTTCAGCAGTCGGATCGATCATGTATGCCATGATATGTACACGACCTGATGTCTCGTATGCTGTGAGCATGTGTAGTCGCTATCAGGCCGATCTAGGTGATGGTCACTGGATTGTTGTTAAGAACATCCTTAAGTATCTTAGACGAACTAAGTATGCTTTCTTAGTATATAGAGATGGATAACTTGAGGTGACTGGGTTCACCGATGCAAGTTTCCAAACCGATAAAGACGACTCTAAGTCGCAATCTGGGTATATATTTTGTTTGAACAATGGAGCAGTAAGCTGGAAATCTTCCAAGCAAGAGACTGTTGCTGATTCAAAAACAGAAGCGGAATATATCACTTCAGCTGAGGCAGTAAAAGAAGCAGTTTGGATCCGTAAATTCCTAATTGGATTAGGAGTAGTTCCGTTAGCAGCTGAACCAGTTCCTTTGTATTGTGACAATAACGGGGCTATAGTGCAGGCTAAGGAACCGCAGTCTCATCAACGATCCAAGCATGTACTTCGACGTTTCCATCTGATTTGTGAGATCATACATCGTGGCGATGTGAAGATCGAAAAGATCGCTTCAGATGACAACATTGCAGATCCGCTGATGAAAGCTATTTCTCAGCAGAAGTTTGAGGGACACGTACATAGTTCAGGTGATAGATACTTAAGTGATTGGCTATGAGCCAAGTGGGAGATTGTTGGACAATTATGACCCATATCATCACTATTTGTAAAAGACATTATGGTTTTTGTACAAATTAACTATGTGACAAAGGAAATTGATATTTTATCATTTTGTAATTGGATTACTTGAATATTTATAAATGATGAAAGTCCTTATGATTAGTTCCAGATTAATACGATATGAGACAATATTAATCCACGAACGGTTTAATCATTAAATATCCCTAGTTGTAGTATTATCGAGATTGGACATCGATAATGCGGAATAGACTAGTATTACACTTGTGCGCGTTATGGAAGCTTAACGTCATAGTTCTCATATATTTAAGTATATGATACTTATGCAAGTGTGATAGGAGGTTCTGTTAGCCGTTGGAACGGGAACAGCTTCGCTCTGGATAGACCCCTCGGAATCTCATTGGTAGTATAACTATGTGTCTTTGGAATCTGCATCAGGGTAGATGTATGTGGTCTTAACCTGAGACTTACATCGCTAATACTTTCGACAATCAGTACGCTTTGGTTTTGGTCGTCCGGACTTTAACAGGTTCAGTGTACGCCTCTTCTGGGTTTACTGAGAATCGTAGTATATTGGGTGTGATGTCAATAAGGAAGTATCACTTCAGTCATATGGAGATGATGATCACGCAGGGATACAGAACTAGTACTCTCAAATGCTGCAGCTATCGGGATTGTATGACTAGGTCATGATTATCCGATTAAAGAGACTAGTTGCTAGTGATCTGATTATGCTTCGTACGGGGCATACACAATTCTAGCCACAGGCCTAGCATGTGACATCTGATACTGGATCGTAATACGCAATACATAGTATACTATGCCTTATATAGATTATATATTCTTTGTTGAATATTTCTGGAGAATTGGGTAGGCACGATGTTTTGCTAGAAGCCAACCATGTCTTGTAAATCGGTAAGAACGTGGTACTGGGTATGCACGTGTTCGGATACTCCGATGACCGGATTTACTGCCAACATATCCAGGGATCTCTTGGGTCGCTTCCCAAAGATTCACCGATGAAATTTGACTCGAACAGAATTAATCTAGGATTAATTATAAGAGAGAGAAAATTAATCTAGGGTTAATTGCGGCAAGAATTTATCTGGGATAAAATTCGAATAGAAGAGAGAACGCGATTAATTTGGAATTAATCGATTAAATAATATATTTGATATATTAATTGAAATCGGATTTCAATGCGGAATTAAAATTGGATTTTAATTCGGGCGAACGAATTAATTTAGAATTAATTCATAAGCGACTTTCGTAATAATTTTGCTAGGCATTATAATTTAATTACGTCGCGACAGAATATTCATTTAGTTCAAAATTAAACAAACCCGGGCCCGAGCGAAGTTGCGTGTTGAGTTTACCGACTTAAATTTTGAATTTAAGGTGGAACTCAATTCACTTACATCACAAGTCACTTTTTGGTTATGGAAGTCAAATCACCTTTTGGTGATAGAAGTGGTTGAGATCATTTATTGGAACTTGCTCAACACACTTTGCCTTTTTCTTTTGAAAATGATATACACATTTTTGGTTGTTGACTTTGGTATGTGTTTTAGAAACAAAAATTATCAAAAGACAAAAACTCTCTCCTCTCTTTTTCTTCATCATTGCCGTGAGACTATGGGTTCATTTTCTCTTTGATTTTGCTTCAAAATCAAACAAAGCTAGCACTTAAAGAGTAAATCAAGGTGATATGGAAACTCACCCTTGGGTTTAAAGATTCAACTAAGCTTGGAGCTTCCACAAATACAAAGGAATTTTTGAAATCCACATCCGATCAATGTAAGTTTTTCCGCAATTCTCATGATCATTCACGGAGGACTGAATTGACAAAAATTGAAGAAGATGCTTCATATGTATAATAAAGGCAAAAATGCAAAACTCACCCTCTAACTTTCACGTTTTTTTCATTTCAGTCCTCTAACTTTCAGTTTTGTCAATTCAGTCCTCTAACTTTCAATTTTTATCAATTCAGTCCTCCGTTACAAATCCGTTACTGCTGCCAAAACGACGCCGTTTAACGGAGGACTGAATTGACAAAAATTGAAAGTTAAAGGACTGAATTGACAAAACTGAAAGTTAGAGGACTGAAATGAAAAAACGTGAAAGTTAGAGGACTGAATTGACCAAACTAATTTAATATTGTACTACTACTAATAATAATATAAATTGAAAACAAATTCCAACATTAGACAAGTAATTAGTGAGCTAAGTAACAACACATTCATTTTTTTAAAAAAAAAAAATTCGTATTCATTCAAGAAATAATGATCTGATGAAGGTCGATCATGAACAAGCATTATCTTCAACATTTTCGTGAGACATTAGAGATTACTGTTCAATTACATTAAAATTATATTTATAAATTACATTGTCAAATCAAATATTAAAAATTAAAAAATACATCACTTATCTTTGAAATATAATCTCTAAAATTACATTTTGAAATGTAATTGTTGGAATATAATTTTTTTCTTGTTATCATTAAAATTATATTTATTAATTTTCTTAACAGTTGTAGCATATTTTCTTTTTCTTTTACTATTTAAAAAAATAAGAAAAAGAAAAATAATTTAATATGGCCTAAATTAAGGTATAAAAAATACAAAATTGACTCTCTAGTTTTCACGTTTTTTCATTTCAGTCCTCTAACTTTCACGTTTTTTCATTTCAGTCCTCTAACTTTCAGTTTTGTCAATTCAGTCCTCTAACTTTCAATTTTTGTCAATTCAGTCCTCCGTTAAACGGCGTCGTTTTGGCAGCAGTAACGGATTTGTAACGGATGACTGAATTGACAAAAATTGAAAGTTAGAGGACTGAATGACAAACTGAAAGTTAGAGGACTGAAATGAAAAAACGTGAAAGTTAGAGGGTGAGTTTTGCATTTTTGCTATAATAAAATAATTAGATTTGAAGAAGAAATAAGTGACACGACTGTAAACTTTCCAATCGGGGCATCATGAGTGACGCAATAAGCGTATGGGCAAAACATAAGTTGTGATGATAATCCTTTATCCGTATCATCAATTTTAACCCTTAAAATCAAGTTCACTAAAAAAAATATATTTGCTTGTAAAAGAACACAAATAATTTCACTTGTTACACCAATCCTAGTGACATTGTTTAAAATATAACTACAATTTCCCAATTCACCAATTAGTCACCAATTTCTCGACAAGTACCTAAGCCATAAAAAAAAAAGAAAAAAAAAAAAAAAAAAAAAACCTTATTATTTTTTTGGGACATATCATGAGTAACACAATTTTCCAATTGTTGACACCAAAATTATTAAATTATGAGTAACAAAAAAAATTATGAATTTTAAGAGTTCTCGTAGTAGAGTGGTAGTGATTTGGTATTGGTACCGCAAAAATCAATGTAAAAATCCATGTCAAAGAGGATAATAGCATTGTGAAACTCCTGCTCTGGTGGAGGCAGTACTATTGGAAAAAAATTAACACTAAAATGCCTATGTTTCATCCATAAATAAAAACCGATTCATACATAATAAAAAATTGGAAAATAAAGTACCTTATTCACGAATATCTCACAAGTCTGTTCTTCTTTTTCTCTAACAGTTAAAAAAATCTCACGTCAAAAGTCTGATTGTTAGGGTGAGATTTTTTATAGTGTTTGATATTATATCTTCCATTAAAAAGTCTCACACAATTACACATATAAAAAAATTCTTCAAAATTATCAAGTTTTTCAATACCATAAGACTTTTTATTATTTGTTTAAAGTTCAGATTTTTTTTTTGGAATCGTTGGAAACCCCGCCTCCAGACCACTCATTCTAGGCTTAAGTGAAGCAGGTAAAATCTGCTATTGTCTCATGCTCTTACAAGAAACGCACTCCCTGAATTCGAACCCAAGATCTCAAGGTGAGGTCCTGAACCCTACACCACCAAGCCACGTCCCTTGGAAACAAGTTTTGATTGAATACCACTAGATTTGAACACTCTCTTTAAAAAATCATAATAGTCTTAATGAAATATCATATGATTTTTTAAATTATTTAAAAGTCTTAATTGAATAACATAAGACTGATTTTTTAAATTATTTAAAAGTCTTAATTGAATAACATAAGACTTATTTAACTCACCTGATTCAAGTTTAAACGGAACATGTAAAATTTTTGATTGCCCCAAGCTGTTACAATAAACACACCATCTGGATTCGAATCCAGGACCTGAAGATCAGATCATGAACCCTACACCACTAGGACACGCTCATTTGAGACAAAATGAGTCTATTTGTCCATTCTTAAAATGTTATAGACTTAACTAACTATATTAAGATAAATTTTAGCGGTCTAAGTGTCAATTTCTTTAAAAAAATTTGATATACTACATGTACTGTTGAAATGCCCTGCTACCAACTGCATGGCCCCCTTGAAGACTAATTGAAAAAGAAGCCAATCCAAGTTTAGGTAGAGCTTGACTTCTTTATGCATGAAACCAAAATACTTTTGGTGGAAGATTGTTATCACCATGAATCAAGGAGCAATTGAAGGCATAAATCAAGGGTGAACAGTAACCAATCCTTGCCTATAAATTCAGACTTCCAGGGAGCCTAAAATCATCCCAGTGAGAGTAGAGAGATTAGAGAGAAGTGTGAGGTTTTTTTTGAGTTTTCTTTGTGTAAAACTTGTATAAATTCTTGATAGTAATAATACGAATTCGGTTTTTCCTCAAACACTTCCAAGAGTGATCGTGATTTCACAACAAGTGGTATCAGAGCTTTGGTTCTTCATTGGGATCGAAAAACCGAAGAACGGAGTTTGGTTCGGAAAATTCGAGTTCCGGAAAAGTTGTCAAAAATTCATTTTGAGGGTACCATCAGCTAGTTCACGTCGAGACGAGCACGGTGGTATTTTCCGGCGACCGAACCGACGTCCCAAAGTCCACACGCGCCGCACGCGCCTTCCAGA
Source organism: Zanthoxylum bungeanum (assembly GCA_019454045.1). NCBI lineage: Eukaryota > Viridiplantae > Streptophyta > Magnoliopsida > Sapindales > Rutaceae > Zanthoxylum > Zanthoxylum bungeanum. Next base: position 78,191 of record SKCR01037479.1, read on the forward strand.
GAGCTGCCCACGCGCCCTCACGCGCTCCACGCCGCACGCGCTGCTGAAGGTTGAAGACGATCCGCGTCAGCCGCCACGTCATCACCACGTCACGCCCAGTCAGCGCACAGTCAGCGCCTCGTCAGCCCCAGTCAGCAAACACGTCATCCGCCACGTCAGCGCCACGTCATCCGCCACGTCAGCGCCACGTGTCCGCCACGTCAGCAAACCGGTCCCACCTTGCCACGTCAGCACTGCCACGTCAGCTTGCCACGTCAGCTTACCACGACAGCTGCCACGTCAGCACTGGGTCCCACCTGACACGTCAGTACTGCCACGTCAGCGGCCTGGTAAATTTCATTTAGCCCCCTGAAGTTTTGAAATTTACAGTTTTGCCCCAGAAGTTTTAGGAATTTACAAATCAGCCCCTGTGTCGGATTTAGACCAAGGAGTGTCTATTCCACCATTTTCGACCGTTCCGGACGCAACGGTGACCTCCGATTTGTGAAATTCAGACCCGATTTTAGTGTATTCTTCATTTTAAACTTTAAAACTTAAAATGGAGATGGAGGATTCTCATTCTGGTGCAATGATTAAACTGGCTGCCACTAATTACTCCCTCTGGAGACCTAGGATGATAGATTTTTTACATTGTAAAGATCTGTTTGATGTCATCGAGTTGAAGGGAGTGAAACCAGAGTCTGTAAATGAGTGTGACTGGAATAAACTCAACAACAGAACCTTGGGTCAGATTAGGCAGTGGATCGGTCACAGTGTCTTCCACCACGTAGCACAGGACACAAATGCTTATGAAATGTGGAGGAAATTGGAAGACATGTTCCAGGCCAAAACAGCTCGGAATAAGGCCTTAATCATGAGGCGTTTGGTGAACCTGAAGCTACGGAGTGGAACTTCCGTTGCAGAACACACCAACGAGTTTCAAAGCCTGGTGAATCAGTTGTCTGCAGTAGACATGCAACTGGCAGATGAAGTTCAAGCCCTCTTGCTACTCAGTTCTCTTCCTGATAACTGGGAGACTCTGGTGGTTACTCTCAGCAACTCAGCTCCAGGAGGCAAACTTACCATGCCTATGGTAAAAGATGCCTTGTCAAATGAAGAAGCCAGAAGAAAAGACGTGGGCTCAGATCAGAACAGAAGCCCTTGTCTCGGAGCAACGAGGAAGACAACATGAGAAACATCAAGGTGGGAGAAGAGGCAGAAGCAAAAGCAGGGGCAGGTCCAAGGACGGGAAAAAGACATACAAGTGCTTCCACTGTGGCATTGAAGGCCACTTGAAGAAGAATTGCCGGAAACTGCAACGGGAGCAGGGACAAGGCAATAACCAGCCAAAGAAGAATGATGCGGAGACACTAGTAGTTACTACAGTGGATGTAGCTATATGCTCCGGCCAGGAAGAAGCATGCCTTCACACCGCAACTCAGGATGTCGAGTGGGTGGTAGATACTGCAGCATCCTACCACGTCACTCCTCACAGGGATTTCTTCACAACATACAAAGCAGGAGACTTTGGAGCAGTGAAGATGGGGAATACCAGTTCTTCTCAGATAGCGGGAATTGGTGAAGTACAGTTGCGGACAAATGCAGGGTATACAGTAACCCTGAAAGAGGTCAGACATGTTCCAGAACTTCGGCTCAACTTACTCTCGGGAGTAGCCCTTGACAAACAGGGCTATGCTAACCACTTCAGCAACGGCACTTGGAGGATGATAAAAGGTGCCATGGTCATCGCCCGAGGACACATCTGTGGAACCTTGTACAAGACTCATGTGAAGATTTGTGCAGAAAGCCTCAATGTAGCTGAACGGAGGCTTCTCAGAATCTGTGGCACCAGAGACTCGGTCACATGAGTGAAAGAGGGTTGTCTACCTTGACAAAAAGGGATCTAATCACCGTCTCCAAAAATGCTAATTTGGATCCTTGCAACCACTGTCTATTCGGTAAGCAACACAGAGTCTCTTTTAATTTCTCATCTACAAAGAAATCAGAGTTACTCAGTCTGGTGTACTCTGATGTATGTGGTCCCTTGGAGGTAAACTCACTAGGCGGTAACAAATATTTTCTGACTTTTATTGATGATGCTTCTCGGAAAGTATGGGTGTATTTTCTGAAATCAAAGGATCAGGTCCTGGATTATTTCAAACTGTTCCATGCCATGGTCGAGCGTGAAACAGGGAAGAAACTGAAGTGCCTTCGTACAGACAATGGAGGCGAATACACTTCCAGGGAGTTCGATGCCTACTGCGGAAGTCACGGCATTCGACATGAGAGGACTGTTCCACGCACCCCACAACACAATGGTGTCGCTGAAAGGATGAACCGCACCATTATGGAGAAAGTCAGAAGCATGATCAGTATGGCTAAGCTGCCAAAGCCATTCTGGGGAGAAGCTGTTCGTGCCGCCTGCTACCTGATCAACAGATCACCATCTGTACCGTTGAACTTCGAGATTCCGGAGAAAGTGTGGTCTGGTAAGAATCCTTCATATTCTCACCTCAGAATATTCGGATGTTTAGCATTTGCACATGTATCCAAGGAGCTCAGGCAGAAGCTCGATGCAAGGACTACTCCATGCATCTTCATAGGCTATGGAGACGAGGAATTTGGATACAGGCTATGGGACCCGAAGGAAAGGAAGGTCATCAGAAGCAGAGATGTAGTGTTTCTTGAAGACCAGACAATAGAAGACATTGAAAAGCCCAAGATGCCTTCTAAAACCAGTGCCGACAATACTGATGCAAATCCAGACACAACCCCAGCACCAACACCAGTGGCCACAGATGATGATGGGGTGTAAGACATACCAGAAGCAGAACCAGAGGAGGAAGGAAGTGTTGAGCAGGGGGAGCTGCAGCCTGCTCCATCAGAGGCTTCGAGATCATCCACAGATCCGGATGACAACAGACAGCCAGAACCTCCAGTACGAAGATCCGAGAGAGGCCGGATTCCATCAGCCAGATACTCAGGATCAGAATACATTCTGCTACTGACGAGGGGGAGCCAGAAACCTTCAACGAAGCAGTATCTCATAAGGACAAAGACAAATGGCTGCACGCAATGCAGGATGAGATGGAATCTCTGCAGAAAAATAATACTTATGAGATAGTGAAGCTCCCACATGGAATGAAGGCACTGAAGAACAAATGGGTATTCAAGCTCAAGAAAGATGGCAGCGGGAAAGTGGTGAAACACAAAGCTCGGCTAGTGGTCAAAGGATTCCTACAGAAAAAGGGAATTGACTTTGATGAGATTTTTTCACCGGTGGTAAAAATGGCTTCAATCCGAGTTATCCTAGGATTGGTAGCCAGATTAAACTTGGAGCTTGAACAGATGGATGTCAAAACAGCATTTCTTCATGGTGATCTGAATGAAGAAATCTACATGGAGCAGCCAGAAGGATTCAAGGTTTCAGGTAAAGAAAACCTTGTTTGCAAGCTGAAAAAGAGCTTGTACGGGCTCAAACAAGCACCGAGGCAGTGGTACAAGAAGTTCGACTCATTCATGGTGGGTCAAGGCTACAAAAGAACTGCAGCAGATCAGTGTGTATACATTCAGAGGTTTCCAGATGGAAATTTCGTTGCTCTTCTACTGTATGTAGATGACATGTTGATTGTTGGACAAGAAGCAGCGAAGATCAGCCAGCTGAAGAAGGAACTCTCCAAGGCTTTCGACATGAAAGACTTAGGACCAGCTCAACAGATTTTGGGAATGGAGATTGTTCGTGACAGACAGAACAAGAAGTTGTGGCTTTCACAGGAGAGGTATATTGAACGGGTAATCAGGAGGTTCGATATACAGAAAGCCAAACCAGTCAGCGTTCCGCTAGCGCACCATTTCAAACTGAGCAAGAGTTCGTGCCCCTCATCCAAGAAAGAGATAGAGGAAATGTCAGCAATACCATATTCTTCAGCTGTTGGAAGCCTAATGTATGCAATGGTATGTACCAGGCCAGATATTGCACACGCAGTGGGTGTAGTGAGCCGTTTTCTCTCTAACCCTGGAAAGCAACACTGGGAGGCAGTCAAATGGATTCTCAGGTACCTCAAGGGTACAACGAAGTTTCGTCTGTGTTACGGGGGAGCTGATCCGATCTTGGAAGGCTATACAGATTCAGATATGGCGGGAGATCTTGATGGTAGGAAATCTACATCAGGATTCATTTACACTTTTGCAGGGGGAGCTGTGTCATGGCAGTCAAGATTGCAGAGGTGTATTGCATTATCCACAACAGAGGCTGAGTACATTGCCATAGCTGAGGCAGGAAAAGAAATGTTGTGGCTAAAGCGGTTTCTCCAAGAGTTAGGGATCAAGCAGACAGAATACAAGATACATTGTGACAGTCAGAGTGCTCTGGACTTGAGCAAGAACTCAATGTATCATTCCCGGACGAACACATTGATATTCGCTATCACTGGATACGCGAGGTGATGGATCAACAACTGCTGAGACTAGTGAAGATCCATACAGATGAGAATCCAGCAGACATGTTAACAAAGGTGGTTACCCGAGACAAGCTAGAGTTGTGCAGAGACATAGCCGGGATAGCTGTCAGATGATGATTGATGGTCGGCTCAGATTTGGAGAAATCTTCACCGAGGGGGAGATTTGTTGAAATGCCCTGCTACCAACTGCATGGCCCCCTTGAAGACTAATTGAAAAAGAAGCCAATCCAAGTTTAGGTAGAGCTTGACTTCTTTTGCATGAAACCAAAATTTTTTGGTGGAAGATTGTTATCACCATGAATCAAGGAGCAATTGAAGGCATAAATCAAGGGTGAACAGTAACCAATCCTTGCCTATAAATTCAGACTTCCAGGGAGCCTAAAATCATCCCAGTGAGAGTAGAGAGATTAGAGAGAAGTGTGAGGTTTTTCTTTTGAGTTTTCTTGTGTAAAACTTGTATTAATTCTTGATAGTAATAATACGAATTCGGTTTTTCCTCAAACACTTCCAAGAGTGATCGTGATTTCACAAAACAGTACCAGTGTTACTATATATGTTTTTTTAGGACTTTTGGATCTAAAGTTCAACCCAGAAGAAATATTGGAAGAAAACGTCATTGAATGCAAAAGCAAACTGCTCTGTGATTTAAGGAACGTAACTTGGAATTATCAGAATCAGACCAGAATAAATTTTCAAAATTGCTGACATATGGTAGGTTCATGGCCCAGCAATTGGGCTTTGGTTTTTGTCTTAGTATGATACTATCATTCGACTATAAATATTCTTCTTATTGGTTCCACTCATATTTCCTAAAGATGGATACCTCTAATAGTCCCAAATAAATAAATACATGAATTAAGATACGAATGTTTCTTATTCTATAATTATGAAAACACTTTTTCACTCAGGGATTTCACTTTGAAAAGAAAAATACTTATCTGATGGGAATCGGGTCCATAACCGGGTGATAAAACGAATCAACGAATCGAATTTGTATCGAATTCTAAACGAATCGTGATTCGTTTATTAAATGAATCCTAATATCAGGATTCGTATTCGATTCATTTATTAAACGAAACGAATCGAATACGAATATTCGTTTAGTATGATATTATTTAATAACATAATTTTCCATATTTTATTTACATTTATTTTTCCTAAATATATACATACGAAATATGTAATTAGTATATTTACTAAAAATATCTCACCAAATATCGACAATATTATTTTTTTCTATGGTAATTAGGCATAATTTCTCGAATCTTAATTAAAAATAACAATAACTAGTAAAAGAAAAAATAATAAAACGAATCATAAACGAATAAACGAATCAATGAGCTTCAATTCGTATTTGATTCGTTTAATAACCGAATTGACCCATTTATTAAACGAATCCATTTTTTCAAACTCGTATTCGCTTTAAAGTGAATCGAATCGAACGAATAAACGAATCATAACTCAAATTGTCACCCCTCCATAACCATGGGTTCAGATACACACGTCTTGAATGGAAAAGTGAAAATATAGACAAAAGATAAACTACATAAATACTTTTAGTATATACAATCTCATTTTATAAAATTTTATAATAATGTGTACTTTTTTTTAACTAATCATGTAAGAATAAATACATGGTGATTAGAATGAATAAATTATTTCTCTAACTTGATAAATACATATTTTCAAGTTTCTGATCAATAAAGAACCATTTTCTTATGACTAGGTTAGGTTGCACTTGGGATCTTTATAATAATTAACTGTCTTGGAGATTCCATCAACTGTTGGGCAACTTTTAAGCCACAGTTAGCACTAGCTGGTAAGTCAAGAAATTATTATGGGCCCAAACCCAACCCGGCCACGGCCCACGATATCACCATCACAATAATAATAATAATAATAATAATAATAATAATAATAATAATAATAATAATAATATATTTAAAGAATATCAACGAAACCGCATTATTGACATTCATTTCTCCGCAAGTAAATCTTCTTCAGTCTTCCAAGCAAAGCAAAGCAAAACAATGGCACCGGAGCCGGAAGATGAGATCAAGGACGAGAAAAACCCTAGACCTCTTGACGAAGACGATATCGCTCTCCTTAAAACCTATGTACTGTCTCTTTTCTTTCCAACGATTTCTAATTAGCATTTCTTTGATCTAGTAGTATAACTAGGTTTTTTTGCTTTATCTGGGATCGTAATAATATGGGATTTTGTTTGTTTTATTGTTTTATTAAAATGGGATTTTTGTTTTTTGTGTCTTTTTTGGTATGTGATATTGTTGAAAAAATTGAAGTTTGGAACTTCAGAGATTGTTTTGAGCGCGAGGATGTAATGATTTAGGAATTTTTACTTGGATGTTGCATGTAATTAATATATTTGATTTGGGCTTACTTGAAGTTTTGATTTTGATTGCAAATATTGTGTTTTTCTATGCAGGGATTAGGACCTTATTCTACTAGCATTAAGAAAGCAGAAAAAGAAATAAAGAATATGGCCAAGAAGGTCAATGACTTGTGTGGTATGAAATTTTAACTTGGTTGTTTACCCACTTTCAACATTTTTTTTTCTTTTTTGGTTGGGTTTACTGACACCTTGTGAGATAGGTATCAAGGAGTCTGACACAGGATTAGCTGCACCAAGCCAGTGGGATCTTGTGTCGGATAAGCAGATGATGCAAGAGGAACAGCCTCTTCAGGTATTCTATTTCAAGAAAAATGTTTAACCATTAGTTTATGTAGTTGATTTGATGTGTTTCTGAATCAATTTGCTATTTTGTTGAGTAGGTTGCTCGGTGCACCAAGATAATCAATCCAAACTCAGAAGATGCCAAATATGTTATAAATGTTAAACAGATTGCAAAGGTATGCCATTACATTGTTTTCTTGGGCTTCTTCTTCTCTCCTTATGGACGATTGTAGGTTTGTGTGTGAATCATATATTTTTCTTTCTGTTTTTCATTTTCTTTTTCATTTGGTTCAAGGATGAATATTTGCTAGTTCCTTGAACTATTTCTTATCCTTTTATTTATTGAAATTTTTCTAGGGTTTGTATTGCTTGCATATGTTATAATTATGCTTGTCTGATGGAAAACGTGGGGTTCTATATGGATCGATTTGGCTGTTGCTTCATGTTGGGATGATATAATATGTATTTTTCTTTACTCTTTTCTTCAGTTTGTTGTTGGGCTTGGTGACAAAGTTTCCCCTACTGATATAGAAGAAGGCATGCGTGTGGGGTAAGTTTTCTACTTTTCGATTAATGTTTTTTATAATTCATTTGAAGAGCATTTATACACCACATTTTCTCATATTATTTTCCCTCTACTTTTATGATTCATATGTTGATATTTGTGTAAGTGTGCCATATTACCATGAGTCAAAGCAATGTGAATAAGTGACGTTGATGTCAATACAAGTTCTACTGCTGAGGAAATGGTCATAGCTTTTTCTGTGTATAATAAATTGGGAAAGGCAAATGCATGTGCTTTATTGGCTATGAGATACGTCTATGATTGCTTGTTGTTTGACTTTGGAAATACATTTGTTTATTTTTGGTGAAAATATTGTAGATTTGATAGGTTTACTATTATTTTGTCATTGCAGGGTCGACCGAAATAAATATCAGATTCAAATTCCCTTGCCTCCAAAAATTGATCCAAGTGTGACCATGATGACAGTGGAAGAGAAGCCGGATGTTACGTATAATGATGTTGGTGGATGTAAGGAGCAGATTGAAAAGATGCGCGAAGTTAGTACAAGTTTTTAATAATTTTTTATTACTTTTAATAATTTCCCCTCTCTGGTTAGTCCATAAAATAAATATACATTACCTGAACTTCACAAGTATATGATGAATGTGTAACTGATTTGAGACTTGAGAGACAATATAATTTTAATGTTATAATGTGGTACTTACGTTAAGGAATTTGGTTTCTTTTAGGTTGTTGAGCTACCCATGCTTCATCCTGAGAAATTTGTAAAGCTAGGAATTGATCCTCCAAAGGGTGTTCTATGCTATGGTCCTCCTGGCACGGGTAAAACATTATTAGCCAGAGCTGTAGCTAACAGAACTGATGCTTGTTTTATTCGTGTTATTGGGAGTGAGCTTGTACAGAAATATGTTGGTGAGGGAGCTCGGATGGTTCGTGAACTATTTCAGGTTTGAAGCTGCTCGATTGCATTTCATAACTTAAATTTCATGAATGATGATTCCTTTGAATGTTGCCTTGTAACCTAATGAAATAATGTTATCTGCTGCAGATGGCACGTTCAAAGAAGGCTTGTATTGTTTTTTTCGATGAAATTGATGCTATTGGGGGAGCACGTTTTGATGATGGTGTAGGTGGAGACAACGAGGTTCAACGCACAATGCTTGAAATTGTGAATCAGCTTGACGGGTTTGATGCTCGTGGAAATATCAAAGTCCTAATGGCAACAAACAGGTAAAGCTGCTACTGTTAATGGGGCACGTGTTATGCATGAAGTTTGTACCTCAATTTGTATACTCTATGAAGTGCATGTGTTCTTCTCCCTAGCACTCTTCATATTATATGACCCTTTTTTTCTGCATAGATTCATTTACCATTTGTCGCCTTTCACACTTTGCTACGTACTTGAGCATATAAGTGGGATTGTGTCGGTGAGAAGGGTTGCCAGCTGGGTCTGCAAAGTTAATGTCTGTTGGTATTGAAAAAATATGAAGTTGCACACCATTTATTTACCATGGCATGGTTCTTGATTTTGCACCTGGTGACAAGTTTTGTTGACTTGTTATCCTAACTTATATTTATTCTTGTGTTGTTTTGTCTTTGAGGCCTGACACACTTGATCCAGCACTGTTGCGTCCTGGACGATTAGATCGTAAGGTTGAGTTTGGACTTCCTGATTTGGATAGTCGGACACAGATATTTAAGATCCACACGCGAACAATGAACTGTGAAAGAGATATCCGGTTTGAACTCTTGGCTAGGCTTTGCCCCAATTCCACCGGTAAGTCTCCACCTTTCCAAAATTTTATTGCGTTGTGTTCTTCCCCAAGGGATAGTCATTGCTGAAAAATGATTTATGTTTATTGCATTATATTGATGTGTCCAAGACTTCTTAAGCACTCATTACCAGTACCCATTCATTTATGTTTTATGTTTACCCTTTCTGATTTTGGCCACATTATGAGTTTCCGATTACGGGGTTACTTTTTCAGGAGCTGATATAAGGAGTGTATGCACAGAAGCTGGAATGTTTGCTATCCGGGCACGAAGGAAAACAGTGACAGAAAAAGACTTTCTTGATGCAGTGAATAAAGTCATAAAGGGATACCAAAAGTTTAGTGCAACACCGAAATATATGGTGTACAATTGATTCCAATGTTTTTCATTCTGGAGATACTTGGAAGCAATTGTTCCACCTTATCGGAGTGTTTCCGTAGAACATGTAGTAGTTTCATTTGAGAGGCTTTTCATTCTCGGTTGTTTAGACCTGGTAGTATGTTTTGTGTTACATTTGCCCTCTCAAGAACCATTTTGTATGATACCATTTATCTGGATAATCCAATGCCTGTTACTCTATTCAATTATATTAAATTTTTTTACTCCATTATTGACATCTTAATACCGCAAGGACCAAACACTAAGAATCAGTATGATGAAAGGGCTGTGCTAGTTTGCTGGATGGGTTACCCTTTCGGGCAAAGTATCATTTTCCCTGAGGAAATTAAGCTACAGTTGGTAGTTGGAGAAAATTCATCTGTTTCAGATTTTGCTTTATTACTTTTGGAATCTGCCTAACTACATAAAGAACTCTTCCAACAAAAACTAGGAATCTTCACACCTGAAGACAATCCTCCTGTTACAAAAGAAATTTGAGATGCAGACTAAGAAATGGCAAGAATTATTAGCTGAAGTTGCCTCGAGATACACACCCCTGTCTATTAGAACCCAAAAAATTGATAAATTACAATCATCATCTTGCAATGATTCAGTTCTGTGGCAGATTGTAGCTAGCATCAAGCTTGTAAGAAACTGCTGCCAGGATCTCCTCCATTGAAAAATTGAACAATACAATACTGATGACATTTTGCTTCAGACCGTGTGAGCTGCTTGGATTACATTCAAGTCCAGGTTTTTAAGCCTCACGACTGATTCAACATGTCCTCTCAAAGTGTGTATCTCTCCCAGTCTGTAGAATTCAAATGTGATTTTATCAACAGGATTTAATTTATGGTCAAAAACTTCTCATGCCAACAATGCAGTAACCTAGAGAGCTAAAAAAAAGTTTCAGAATTTTTTTAATTTTTGTTACCAATGCAAGACCTTAGAAAAGAAGGAATGTCAGAGTTACCTGGCAATTTCAGCACGCCGCCTGGCTTGCTCAGCGATCAAAGAAGAACGTGATTTTCTGCCATTGAACTCCATGTCTGTACCCATTAAACCTTGAAGACTTCTCTGGGAAAGAACCCACTGAGCTGCCCTATCTTCCTTCCCGTAATCTTTCTTAGAAGTAAAAGCAGTCTGTTGAAACCCGGAAACAAATGGGAAGCATGAAAAACTATTTCAAACCTACTCTTGATCATTAATGAATGGTAAAACCAACTGCATATGCAACAATTCACTGACCTTTCTATCAAATACGAGATTCCACGCTTCTCCGCTTAGGGCATAGCGAACTGTGAACTTGATGATATCCAATGGTATGTAGAATATCAAGCTGTATAACCATATGACGCCTGCCCATCCCCATCCAATGCCACTGATATAAGCAAAGCTAATATTTGCATAGACAGCAATTAAGGTAGCCACCTAAATGTAAAGAGAATTAATATGAGAAATAACTACAATTGCACAAAACTAGTTGATCTAAAAACAGAAGCTGCTCTTGTGAAAGTTGTACCAATTGAGCCACCACAAATGCACACATCAATAAAGTTCCAGGCCTCTCTACAAATGACCAACTCTGACTTCGCGTAACAAATATGAGAGCTTGACTGATGATACTGACTTGCAGATATACAGCAGATGAGACTTCCTCAGTATTGCTGGATAAAGACTTTACATGAAAGTGTGTCTGCAAAAGGTATCGATTGCAGAAACACCATCAGTATATTCTTAACATATCTATAGAAACAAACTTAGGACATAAGGATGAATAAATTTGATACCTCAAAGAAATCGGTGTCAACTACAACCCAGTAAAACAGGACAGTGACCAAAGCCAGATATGTGCCGATGACAATGCCAGTTGCAAATATCTCATTGAGCTTCCAACTGTCAGGCCTCGGAGATGGCTTTACTCGATCTTTGGAAATAGTCATGATGGTTCCTAATTGAAAATACACAAAAGACACCATTGAATATACATTTCAAGAGACGTCACTTTGTACCTCGAACACGGTTGCTTTATTTAATTGTCTATGTTAAGCTGGACACTAACCGGTGACCATATACTGTCATCAGACTTGGAGATCATTTAGAAAAAAGGAGAAAGGCATCAAAAGCTAAAACATTACCGTCATTAAGTATTGCTATTATCAGAACCATGAAAGGTGGAAAGTCATATTCCCATATTAAAGCCAGAAGCACGAAACCAAGCTGCATCGGGATCAGTTTCAAACTTAGTTAAAAGCTAAATAAAATCATTAATTAATAACTTAATCATACATAAGTTCATGAAAATGAACAGATCAATTAAACATTAAGAAATTCTGCTTACCACTATACGTATGGTTATGGAGACAGCATATATCTGCATATTAATTAAATCTAATCAGATTATGTCAAGACAAAGATATCTAAAAAGTGCGAGTTCAAATGAATTACATTGCTGTCTAGCATGCACAAGAAATATATGCCAGTTTATTACTACTGATCTAAAACTTTGTATTCGAGTAAAAATGAAAAGATAGGTACTGAACCGTGTAATTCTTCATTCTTTGGAATATAGCCCTGCTAGTCAAGACAGCACTGACAATCACGCTTAATCCAGGCTCGGTTAAGACTATGTCAGCAGCACCCCTTGCCGCATCTGTAGCATCTGCCACTGCTATTCCAATATCTGCTTTCTTCAGAGCAGGTGCATCATTCACACCATCTCCAGTCATTCCCACCACATGCTTCTTCTGTTGTAAGATCTTTACAATTTCATATTTATGTTCTGAAAGTTGCACAGATATGATTTCTCATCAGGAGATGGGAACACAAAGCTACAAAGATCAAATATACATATTTGTAGCTATCTATTTAGTCATTAGTACTACAAGATCGAATCTGGATGATACTAAATTTATTTGTAATAAAGAACTAACGTAAATGAATAAAGTAGCATATGAAGTTCTAAATAAATAAGCAGAACATTTTCGTGACAGTTTTGAATTATCAGATTCAAATACCAGGAAATACGCCAGCGAAACCATCAGCCATTTCAATGAGCTCATCCACTGGAAGAGCTTCATTTTCATGTTTGTCATGACCCAGCAATGATGAAGAGGGGTACATGTTTGTTCCCATGCCAAGCCGTCTCCCTGTCTCCTTTGCAATTGCCAACTGGTCGCCTTTATTAGCACATAAAATAGCATATTAGTCTTTTCTTCATTATTGTAACCAACACAGAGGACAGTATCTCTTCCAAGGATCCGGCAGGGGGAATATATGGTGTCTAAATTTGCAAACCCTGTAATATCATATAAGAGCATGTACCTGTAATCATTTTAACACAAACTCCAAGGTTAAGTGCTCTACGGATGGTTTCAGCACTATCATGTCTTGGAGGATCAAACAAGGGCAATAACCCGCAGAATGTCCAAGGCCCTCCAGGACTTTCCTTAGTCATTTCAGGAACTTCCTGCACAGGATTATTATATGAGGTTGATGAATGTGTTTAAAGCAAATTCAAAATATGGACAAGCTATTGCATTTTTGCAGTTGTTATTTCGCTTGATGCAACCCTCAGTGATAGAAAAGAAAAAGAAAAGGATAAGTATTCAAGATGCACAGGATGTTATACCTGAATAGCAACAGCAAGAGATCTCAAGCCTCTTTCAGCAAATTTGTCAATGATGTAGTGGACTTTTCCAGCAATCTCTTCCTTCTCTTGGCACATATTTAGGATCTGTTCTTTAAGGAAAATGTATGAATATAGAATATAATAACTAATATCAAGAACCAGGCAATCTGAAATTTACTGAGTTAGTCGTCTCTGAGAGTACCTGTTCAGGAGCTCCTTTGCTGGCTCGATACCAATTACCATCAGAATCAATGTATGTGATTGCAGTACGCTTATCCACTGGATTGAAGGGCAGAAAATGCACTTCCTTAATGTTTGCGCGTGCCTACAGTCAAAAAGGTATTTTTAGAAGTATTTGCATATGCATATAGCCAAAAAAAAAAAAAAAAAAAAATATTAGACCTACAAAATTTCAGTGTTGATATAAAAATATTTTTCTAGATGTACCTCCTTTGGATCAGCCAGCATATTGATAATGGCAGCATCAATAGCATCCTGATTTTCCAGTCTCGCTGCTCTAGCTGCGAGCAGAACAATCGAGTCTTTCTCCATATTTCTGTTAAAAACCTGCAGAAGTTATATCTTGACATTAGGCTCTTCCAGATTAATAATGAAATGGACAAGAAATCAACTCACATACCTCTACAAGGTTCCGGTCAACAGTGAGTCGATTCAAGGTAAGAGTTCCAGTTTTGTCACTGCAGAGGACATCCATTCCGGCCATTTCTTCAATTGCTGTCATTCTTTTTGTAATGGCACCCTTAAAATGATGGGAATAAAGAACAATTTTCATTTGTTTTAGCACTCATACAACTTTGGTTTCAACTTCATCTCAATTATTCTAGAATGATCTCAGAAACCATGTTGATAAGTTTCACTGCTTCAACATATTGTATGTTTATAGGTATTGAGAGTTTTACCTGTTGAGAGAGCCGGTGAGAGCCTATTGCCAGTGTAACAGATAACACTGTTGGCATAGCTATGGGAATTCCTCCGATTAAGAGAACAAGAAGGTTGTTGATTCCATCCCTGTATGATCGATGCTGAATTGGAAACATGACAATGATTTCAAGAATCATTCCCACAGCTATAGAGCAAATGCAGAAGTTCCCAATGGAGGTAAGCACCTGCAGCAAATTTATCCCAAAAGTCACATTATGGCTCTAACCAGTTTTCAGGTTAATTGATACTTGAAAATGTTTCAAAGCTTTGTTCAGTTTAAGTATGGAAAGTAGTCTAAACATTTTGATGAAGCTTCAAGCACAATCAAATGTTTGATGCTGAAGCCTAAATGAAATAATTGAAAACTCACAGTAAGGGGATATCCACAAAACTAAATTACAAGAATTAAGGACCACATATGACCAAATTAGATTCAATAAAATGGTAAAAGTTGGAGATTTTTTGAGTCACCTGCTGAAAATGTCCAACAACTTCAGTGGAGTCAACTAGATGTGCAGCTTTTCCAAAGAAAGAGTGGACTCCAGTTGCTATCACGACAGCTTCTATCTCGCCGTGCTTGCATGTTGAACCAGAAAAAACTTCATCACCTGTCCTCTTAGTGACGGGGAGTGATTCTCCGGTAAGTGCTGACTGCAACAAAATATTTGACATGTTTTCATCATCATATGAATTGTATTTTAGTTGCTTTGATAATTGCAAACAAATTTAGTACTTAACAGCTAAATAGTACAAGGCCAAGAATGAAACACTATCTAAAGGTGGCGGATAGAATGAAGCTAAATAGGGAATCATGTTCTGTTCATTTGTAACACTTGCCTGATCAATTTTCAGTGGATCTCCTTCAAGAAGACGAGCATCTGCAGGGACGATATCCCCGAGCTTTATGCTAATTATATCTCCTGGCACTAAAACAGCTGCATCTTGCTCTTGCCATTGCCCATCTCGCAGAACCTGCATTAAGACATGGTCAGTTATATAGTACTACTTTCGAAAAGGAAAATTAATAAAAGTATAGAAAATTGTTATTAGAGGTAGAGGGACTCACCTTCGTTTTTGGAGCTAAACGAGCCATTAGCGCTGATGCGGCATTCCCTGCATTATTTTCCTCTATGAAACTGATTGTTGAGTTGATTATCAGTAGACAAACAATCCCTACAAAGTCCTGCCAGTCAGGACCCTGCCCCTAAAATATCATTACCCAAAAAAATTGAATCGGTAAGAAACAAAAATATGAAATCTGCAAAGAATTAGAAATGCATGCAAGAAGAATTTACTCACTCCACCATTAGCAAGGACAATTGCCATCACTGCTGCAGCTTCCATAACCCATGACAATGGATTCCACATAAAGCTAAGAAACTTCAAGAATTTGTTCTCCTGCATCAGAAAATTTTTGAGTATCTGTTAATAGAAGTTTAAGGTGGTTCAATTTCATGAACATTGTCAAAATTTTTGATGTGTTAACAAGCCATATGATCTGAACAACCAAGGAAGTGCCTAAGATTGATTCTCCATCAACAGCCGTTACCCCATTGCTTATAATATATGCTAGCTGGTATCATTTATAAGATATTCAAATTGCAAATTGACTTCCAAATTTTGTACTTCCTTAGTACATTAATAATGAATTTAGAGAACAGCTCTTACCGACTTCTCCTCGAGCTTGTTTGGACCAAAAATCTTCAATCTCACTTCAGCATCTTCTGATGAAAGACCTTGTCGGGTTGTTCTTAGTTGTTCAAATACTTCATCTAGTGGTAACCGTTCCTACGAAAACAGTGTTTGAAAAATGGATTATTACGGCACAATTTGAAATTAACAAGCAAATGTGATTAATGTAATGAATTTGTTGCACAACTTACCAAATCAATTCCCTCACGGTTGAAATTCTCAGGATCAAGCAATGGTTTCTCCAAATCCTCAGGCATGATTTAAGCTTGAAAATCGCAAGCTGGCTTGAAATCAATTACTTCAAACTCAGTTTGTATTTAAAAAAAAAAAAAAAAAAAAAAAATCATCATGAACTAAGAGCATATTTGTATCTACTGCACGTCTAACTCAATCGCATTCACTTGTGCTAATGAACATGGAGAATCCCAAATCAACAAGCCAAATTATAAAAGAACAGCTCAACAATTACATGTTTCAGTACAGAAAAACCAAATTTAATCCTGAAACTTAAGTGAAGACATTTGTTCATATAATTATGTACTTACTTTTGCGAAATTCGGAAAATGAGAGAGAGTAGAACACTTGAAAGTAGAATGTGTGGAGTGAGGAGCCTCCTCTTTGTTAAGGAAATAGGAAGCTAAGAAAGTGAAGTAAAGTTAGATTTTTTTTTTTAATGATTTGGTGGCCTATTGACCGTTGGCTGGAAGTTCACAACCAACAGTCGACTGCTGGTCGCGCCATTTTGAGAGCTGAACGTGTTTTTAATTTTTCAAATGCTAACTACCATTCAAAACTTACTCTTCTAAACCTAACGGTCTTTCCGTCCAAAAAAAAAAAAAATTAGGTACAAATATACAATAACGTGTATATATTTTATACACCTATATATGCAAACCCATTTATTTAATTAATTTGAAATATTTATTTATTTGTGGAGAATATGAAGTAATTAATGGAACATATCATATACACATGGACCTTTTGTTTCTAAGTTTTTTGGGGTTTACATTTTTAGGTAGAGATTGATGAAAAGACAGATGCCATAATGAAAGAACCATAAAAATTTCTGAATAAAATATTTACATATATACATGGTCAGATCTAGAAATAAAAATTTATGAAGCTAAATAATAATAAATAACAAATTTAGGGGACCGATTTATAAAATTATAAAATTAAAGGCTAAAAATGAAAAAATTGAAGACTAAAAATAATAATATATAAATTATATCGGAGCAAGCCTCCTTTGGACTTTGATAAAATTATATTGTTACTAAGTTCAATGTATTTGTGTGTATGTTTATGCTCAATGTAACTCTTATTGAGGTCCCGACAATTATTGTAATTTAGGTAAAATATGACTGTAACTAAACTTAGTGTGACTTAAATAAAATGTGATTGTGACTAAACTCAATATAACTTAGGTAAAATATGATTTTGAACGAACACAAAATGACTTATGTAAATAATAAATGTGACCGTGACTGAACTTAATAAAATTTGATTGAGCTCAATAACAAACCATTGTTTACCTTCTGACATTCATTTATTGATTTTGATTTTTACAAATTGTGATTTAGTATCCGGATAAAGGAGATATCATTGTTAATGATATTTTTAAAACATTTATAGATTAATAAATTATAAATTTTCTTTCATAAAATATTTAATTTTAAAATTAAGATTTCGGGGGGGAAAAGGAAAAGCTTTTAAACTCACAAATTTCACGCACCTGGAAACCATGTATCTAAAAAGAACACCAAGCCCACTTCAGAATATTGGGTTACTGAGATGGGCAGCCGACTTCAGTGGTTTGGGCTACAACCCATTCTCATATTTCGTTTCGAAAAAAGTAAAAAATAAATAAATAAATAAAACCATCAAACTTATTCATATTTAATTATTTATCTACCTTACAAAAATTATGTTCTCGTTCAAGCTGCAAACAAAAGTTTTTATTAAAATCATTTTCTTGGTTAAACATTTAAACTAAAATATCTTACAATAGTATCATTATTGAATCAATTTAAATCCTTTACATAAAATCGATTTATTAGGATTACAAACAGTCAAAAATATCTTAGCATACAACATAATGATATAATAAGAAGGAATAATAAACAACTTTAGCAAGCTTACAATCTTGCCAGGGGGACTGAAATTGCTATCTATTATTAGTAAGTGTTTCTGATGAATTTTGTACCTATTTTGAATTCATTTGTATGTTAACTAAAGGGTTGCTGAGTTACAATTGTACATGTACTTAATTTCAACACACTTCCTAAACTCATTCATCCTTTAACCCTCCAAAACTTTTCCTTATTCCATTCATAATTTAAGCTCTCCCCTTTTTGGTGGAAGTGCACTGCATTTGGATTATGGATGGCAATGGGGAAGGTTCGAGCCATGGATCATGATCCTCGAATCAGAATTATTTAGAAATCTCTCAACCCACCCCGAACATGAAATTCTCCGAATGTGGATATTCCCCATTATCTTTGGATGTGGATGGGGAAATTGGGAACCCGATCCCCACTTATTATATTGTTAATTTTTAATTTTTATGTGACAATCTTAGAGTAAGACAATGAACTTTTTGTTTATAATCTATAAATTTTTTATTATTATTTTTTTTAAAATATTTAAATTGGCAATGTGAGTAATTACAAGCTGCAACCCGAGGACACATGCTTAGTCTGTACCACCATCTTTTTTGAAGTTCTCGACATTAACACGCTAACTCGTTGATACAAAGAATTAGGGGACATATTTGATGGTGGTTTTTCACCATGAAGAAGATTGAATACCGAGGAGGGGTAGAATGCGGTTTGTACTTGGCCAAAAGGAGAATGATGAGGGCCAGAAAGACTGAAGTCAGACGAAGGACCCGAGCCCATTATGCTAATGGATTCTCCTGAGGGAGGACTGGTTGATGAAACAAAATTGGGATACCGACCCGACCAAGAGGAAAAATGCTAATTTGACAACACTTGAGCATTGTGGACGACTTGAGGTGATCTATGATCATGATCTGACCTAGTTGGAGTGGTCGGGAAAATGGCCAAACATCATTCGCTTTGGTTTTCCGACCCGAGGAACAGAGTTGGAACCACGAGTTTTGTACTTAAGGGTGTTTGACGTATGCCCTATAGAAAGATTGAGCTTTTGGAAGGCTATAATGATTATGGAAAATACAACGATTCTCATTGGAAGTAGCCATTCATAGCCGTCATAGGACGGTGCAGTGGCATTGGAGTGGCAAGCAGAGCCGCCTAGGCCATTGCTGTAGGGGTTGGTGCTCTGAGCGCCAATTCCCGGTTGTATTTTGTTAAATACTTCTGTAAAACATTATTATTAGTAATAATATATGCAGTTTCTTTAATATAATCTATTCTTTTGTATGGTAAAGACGTAATGACCCGAGAATGATTAGTCATGATACAGTTGCAAAAGCGTCGCAACGGACATTGAGAAGTATCATGACGTTGTCATTCTCAGACAGTTCCTGGTCAAGGTTTACACTACTTGGTCAGTATAGTAAACCCGTTGAGACCGGTACATGTCGTATACTGGAATATATGATTCCAATGGTTTCTCAATGAACCATTAGTCTTGGAGACTAGTATAGACGTGTAGGTGTTTATAGCGGATAAACACTGAACGACTCACCGAAGATTCTTAATGGATGGTACACCAGCGTCAATAAGAATCTTCTTGGGTTGAGTAGCACTTGTGATTCTTAGACTTGAGATGCCATTGTGGGCACATGAGACATCTTCTACACTTAGACGGCAGTCACGTCACCGATCTATTTAGATCAGACCTCCGCCTGTTCGTTGGGTGTAGATAGATCCTCAGGGTGTCCTATGTGTATCAAGATAGGATCCGTCAGTTCTGTGTACCAGAGCATAGGTAGTCCATATGATTAGCAATCAGATAAATCCATGGGCCCGTGGTAAGTTTAGAAGCTAGTTCTAAACATTCTTTTTGAGATTGCTAATAGAATAGTCGACTGGATAATCCCCATAGAGATTTGACGTTTACATCTGTATCTCTGGGATTTATCCGGATACCTGTGACGGAGGAATTATACATTTGCGATGACCTCGACCTGTATGGTTTAGCGAGATTATCCGTGATCGTCATAATCTACGGGTGGATAGATTATGGACATGAAATTTGATTTCGTGACGGATATACCTGAACCTAGAGAGTCTCAATAATGAAACATACTCGTTGAGCACTAGAGCAACATAAATAAATAATATTGATTATTTATAAAGTCGTTTAATGGTTAAACGCAAGATACATGCTAAAGACACTAGATAGTCATTTACTTAATTATGTGTATTTACATTTAATACTTGATTAATTTAAATACACATTAATTAATAGTCAAAATGAGTTATTTGACTTATTTCCTAAATGAATATATGTTTTTAATATTTAATGTAAATATTATACATATATTTAATATATTTGTATTTGATTAATTAATTAATTATTTAATTGTTAAATGATTAAATTAATTAAAATATAAATATCTTATGTTAGGATAATTAAAGTAAATGACATTAGTTGCAATTGTTGACCAAAATAAATATCTAATAAAGGTTATAAAAGATATTTATGCAAGTTGATTTACTAATAATGCAAATGAAATTGAAATTACAATTTTGTTGAATTTGGCCATGAATTTCGGCCAAGGTGTAATTGTTACACATATAAATTGTTTTTCATTTTTCATTTCACTTAACCTAATACACATTTCACAAAAGAGACACCATTGAAGAAAGCTTAAAGAACTTTGAGAAAGAAGAAAAAAAAATCCAAAGAAAGCTTGATTTTAGTAAGTTTTCTCAACTTGCTATTAGTAAGGAAATTGTTCCTTAGGATCTAGGCTTTCATATATGATATACTTATGTTATTTCTTTCTTTATTCTTTGTGTTTTTGTTGATGGAAAGTTTGGTGAAATGGTAGAGCATGTGTAATGAAGAAAGGATATGACTATTGTAGTTATATGTAATCTTTTAAGGTTTATGAAACCATGTTGCTATTCTAGAGTTGTTGACCCACTCTTAAATGACCTAGATTTGATCTTGAGTTGTTTCATTGTGTTGAGACTTGAATTGGATGTAAGAAAGATGATTGAAGTAATTGATTTGGTGTATTAAATCCAATTTGTCCAATTTGTTGAAATTGAGAAATTAGGGTTTATAACTAATTCCGAATTTGGGGGTTTTGAGATATGTTGAGCATTTGGGTGTGTATATGATGCATGCAAAGTTTCATGTTGATTGGATTTCATTAGATGAGTTTTGAGACATGAAATGACCAAATGGTCATTAAGCCCTCCAAATGAGGCTCACGACATTTGGATGCCAATTTGGGGATTTTGTATCTTTGGGTGTTTTGATTTTTGAGCATGATAAATTCATCCTAGAAATGATTTAGAATCATTCAGAATTGATTGGATCAATTTCGGACTAAAACGGACAAAATACCATATAAGGGTAATTTGGTAATTCACTTGAATTTGATTCAATTGAAATTTTATTTCATTTTTGATTATTGGGATATTAAATAAATATGTTTATTTAATTATTCCGAGAAAAAGTTTTGAAATCTGAAAAATCGGATTTTCACCGCTTCCGCTGCGTTACCGGATTCACCCCCTAAATAACCCCTTCAAAATGGTATCAGAGCGAGTCTGATTCTAGGCCACTTAAAATGCTTAGCCTACATTGAATCAATGTTTAATCATGTTTTCTTGATTTATGCATGCTTATTAGGAACTAATTGATTAGATTTAGGGTGTATGACACTTAGCGGAAAATCCCTAATAATAAGGTTTAAATGTAATTTGTATTTGATGCATGTTATATGGTCCGTCTTGTCAATACGGTTTATGAATACTTCTTTGTGACTACATCCGAGACCGTGCCTCTGCTGTGAGGGTGTAGCCGATAAAGATTTATTTATACCGGATGTATATCAGATACTAGATAAATTCAAGCGAAAGCGGAATTCTGAACGTGCCCTAGCTGTCAGGATTACGTAAGTAACTTGAGTTTATCATTGGCGAGTTTAACCTTGGTACGTCTCCTTGTGGGCCTGCCTTCGCAGCGACAACGAGAAACGGCCAGGACCGGGTACTTAGGAGTCATTAGTGATGATTGACAAATGAGTTGTCTACCTGATGAATATACGTAGGCGAGACCGTGCCTCTGCTGTGAGCCGAAATATATTCACGGGATCCACTTTCACTATTTATATTTAATTTAATTATTAAATATTTGTATTCTGTTTTGGGATTACAGTATTGCATGATTTAGTGGGAGGGGCATATTAGATTAAAAATCCATGATCTAGTTTATGCTTTTGATATTATATGAAACTGCTTAATTTCTGCTAACCGTTTTTCGTGATCTATATGATAGATTTGCGATGGCGGGTCAATCCACAAACCAGTTTGCGCGTATGTTAGATGCGAACAAACTGAAAGGCGCTGAGAACTTTGCAGACTGGGAATTGGATTTGAGGATTGTCCTCGATTCCGAAAAGTTGGGTTATGTTCTTGAGGGTCCTTTACCCCTTGCAGTGGGTGAGGATGCTTCGGAGGAGGAACGCCAAGTTTTTGAAGCTTGGAAGAATGATGATTTAAGGTTAAATCATCACATTCTTAGTTCGCTCTCTCCGAAACTCAAGCAACAATACTATGGAACATCAGATTCCTATAGTATGATAACGCGATTAAGACAATCGTTCGAGAACCAGGAACAGGTTATTGTTCACAAGGTCGCCATGGAACTGTTCCATGCGCGTCTGGATGAGGGGCAAAGTGTTAGCCCACATGTTCTTCAAATGATCGATTTGATCGATCAATTGAGGCAACATAATCTCATCCTGAATGACATTCTCGGTAGGAGTGTCATTCTTGGTTCTCTGCCAGCTTCATTCCGCCAGTTTGTGATGTACTTCAACATGCACGGGACAGTCTGCACCTACCAGGAGCTACATAGGATGTTGCTCACGGCAGAAGAGGATCTGAAGAAGGGAGTACCGACTCGCCCACCTAGATCTACTTCTCTTTCGGCTTCTTCCCAAGGATGGTCCAAGGGAAAGAAGAAGAAAGGGAAGAAGAAGAAGGCCTTCGGTCCTCCACAGCAGGCGAAGATAGCCAAGCCCAAAAGGGCTTCTGAAGACAAATGCCACCACTGCGGCAAGGTCGGGCACTGGAAGAGAAACTGTCCAGATTACATTGCTCAGATCAGGAGAGACAGAGCATCTACATCAGGTACTTTTATTTTTCCAGTTATTGATTTATCTTTGGCTTGTGAAGCCGTTACATCCAGCTGGATTTTAGATTCTGCTTGTCCCATTCACATTTGCAATTCGTTGCAGGTGCTGAAGGAAAGTAGGAGGCTGAAGCCAGGGAGATGCAGTTGCGGTTCGGGAGTGGAGACTCTTTGGATGCAGTTGCAGTGGGAGTATGCGAGATCTCATTGCCGAATGGGACACTTTTGTTAATGACTGTCATTTTGTACCAGGATGTGTCGCTAATATTATATCACTTTTTGTATTGATACAGAAGGCTTTTGTATAAATATTAAGAATAGTTCTTTGTATTTATATGATAGAAATAATATTCAGATCCTTAGTTGTCCAAACAGCATGGTCATTATACATTGCAAACTTCTAAAGATATATTAAATACTGGAGTTAATAAACGTAGATTACCTGTAATTAATAATACTGAACTTTGGCATATGAGACTTGGTCACATTGGCGTTAAACGCCTTACCCATTGGTTAGGAATGGTTTGATACCAGATCTCACCATTGAATCCTATCCAACTTGTGAATCCTGTATTCAGGGTAAAATGACCAAGCCCCATTTTCTGGTGTTGGACACCGTGCCACTAACTTACTGGAACTCGTACATTCTGATGTATGTGGTCCACTAAGTCAAACTGCTCACAGTGGTTATTCATACTTCGTTACCTTTACCGATGATTTGTCACGGTACGGTTATGTGTATTTGATGCGACATAAATCGGAAACCTTTGAAAAGTTCAAAGAGTTCCGAAATGAAGTAGAAAAACAAACTGGTAAATATATTAAATGCCTTCGATCAGATCGAGGCGGCGAATATGAGTGGTGAGTTCATGGATTATATGAAGGAGAATGGGATTCTCGCTCAATATACTCCTCCAGGTACACCACACACACACATGGTGTATCTGAAAGGAGAAATCGGACTTTATTGGATATGGTCCGATCGATGTTGAGTTTCACAGATTTGCCCTATTACTTATGGGGTTACTGTCTCTTAACAGCCGCACATCTTTTGAATAAGATTCCTTCAAAGGCTGTTCCTACGACACCGTATGAGATATGGTTCGGTAGGAGACCGAATCTTAATTATATTAAGGTTTGGGGTTGTCCTGCCTATGTCAGGGTGACTCAGCAAAGTAAGCTTTCGCCTCGAGGGCAAAAGTTTAGGTTTGTTGGATATCCCTCAAATACGAGGGGATATCTGTTCTATGATACCGAGCATCGAAATGTGTTCGTAGCTCGCTCGCTTCGCAAAATTTCTAGAAGTAGAATTTTTGTCAGAAGGTGGTGATCATAGACAGGTTGAGCTTGATGAAGTCCAACCTGAAAACAACGAACCAACGGAGGAACCTGAAGTTCAAGTAGATGAAGGACCTTCAACACACACACTCCGTAGGTCGGAAAGGGTATCTAGACCTCCTGAACGCTTGTATTTGATACAAGAAAAGAGTCTGGATGTTCTCTTAGTTGAAGAGACCGATCCTTTCACCTATAGAGAATCGATGTTGGACATCGACTCCGTGAAATGGCAAAGTGCCATGAAATCCGAGATAGATTCAATGCATGAAAATCAAGTTTGGGACTTGATTCCGCTTCCCGAAGGAATTGTTCCTATCGGTTGTAAATGGGTTTACAAAAGGAAGCGCGGGCCTGACGGTAAGGTTGAAACTTACAAGGCCCGACTGGTAGCAAAAGGTTACACGCAGCGACCTGGCGTCGACTACGATGAAACTTTTTCGCCGGTGGCAATGCTTAAGTCTATCCGGATTTTGCTTTCTATAGCTGCGTATCATGACTACGAGATTTGGCAAATGGATGTCAAAACGGCTTTTCTAAATGGGTTTCTTGATGAAGAAATCTATATGGAACAGCCGGAAGGTTTCACATCCAGCCAAACCTCGGGTATGGTTTAAGCTTAAGAAGTCCATTTATGGACTTAAACAAGCTTCACGAAGTTGGAATCTTCGATTCGACGAGATTATCAGATCGTCTGGTTTTCTTAAGAATTCGGAAGAATCCTGTGTGTATCAGAAGGCCAGTGGGAGCATGGTCGTATTTTTAGTCCTGTATGTTGATGACATCCTAATCATTGGGAATGATTTAGGATGTTAAAAGCGTAAAAGCGTATCTCTGTAAGAATTTCTCCATGAAGGACCTGGGAGAAGCTTCCTATGTTTTAGGGATAAAACTCTATCGAGATAGACAAAGGAGGCTGATTGGGTTATCCCAATCAACGTACGTAGATAAGATCTTGGAACGGTATAGCTTTGGTAACTGTAAGACAGCAAACATACCGTTCAGACATGGGATTCATCTTTCTAAGAAGATGTGTCCACAAACAGAAGATGAGAAGGTTAGAATGTCTAACCAACCTTATGCTTCGTGTTTGGGTAGCATAATGTATGCCATGTTATGTACGAGGCCTGATATCAGTTTCGCTGTTAGCGTAACCAGTCGATATCAGTCCAATCCAGGTAATGACCATTGGATGGCCATTAAACATATCCTAAAGTATCTTAAAGGTACTAAGGATAAGTTGATTATTTATGAGGAAACGAACTGCAGGTTAACGGGTATACAGACTCCGATTTTCAATCGGATCCCGATGATAGAAAGTCTACATCTGGATTTGTCTTTACCCTTAACGGAGGTGCAGTATGTTGGAAGAGTTCCAAACAGGGATCTACAGCTGATTCCACCACTGAGGCGGAATATATTGCAGCTTCTGAAGCCGCAAAAGAGGCTGTGTGGATAAAGAACTTTATCACAGAATTGGGAGTTGTCCCAAGTATCGAGAATGCGATTCCGTTATACTGTGATAATACTGGAGCCATTGCGCAAGCAAAGGAACCGAGGGCGCATCAGAAGTCGAAGCATGTGGAACGCAAGTACCACATCATTCGAGAGATCGTGTCGCGAGGGGATATTGTCGTGTGCAAGGTACCGAGTGAAGACAACGTAGCAGACCCGCTGACGAAGGCCATACCTCCGAAGTTGTTTGATAAACACGTGGAGTCGATGGGTATTAGATACAATCGATATTGGCACTAGAGCAAGTGGGAGATTTTGTAGGGGTTGGTGCTCAGAGCGCCAATTCCCGGTTGTATTTTGTTAAATACTTCTGTAAAACATTATTATATTAATAATATATGCAGTTTCTATAATATAATCTAATCTTTTATATGGTAAAGACGTAATGACCTGAGAATGATTAGTCATGATACAGTTGCAAAAGCGTCGCAACGGACATTGAGTCGTATCATGACGTTGTCATTCTCAGACAGTTCCTGGTCAAGGTTTACACTACTTGGTCAGTATAGTAAACCCGTTGAGACCGGTACATGTCGTATACTGGAATATATGATTCCAATGGTTTCTCAATGAACCATAGTCTTGAGACTAGTATAGACGTGTAGGTGTTTATAGCGGATAAACACTGAACGACTCACCGAAGATTCTTAATGGATGGTACACCAGCGTCAATAAGAATCTTCTTGGGTTGAGTAGCACTTGTGATTCTTAGACTTGAGATGCCATTGTGGGCACATGAGACATCTTCTACACTTAGACGGCAGTCACGTCACCGATCTATTTAGATCAGACCTCCGCCTGTTCGTTGGGTGTAGATAGATCCTCAGGGTGTCCTATGTGTATCAAGATAGGATCCGTCAGTTCTGTGTACCAGAGCATAGGTAGTCCATATGATTAGCAATCAGATAAAACCATGGGCCCGTGGTAAGTTTAGAAGCTAGTTCTAAACATTCTTTTTGAGATTGCTAATAGAATAGTCGACTGGATAATCCCGATAGAGATTTGACGTTTACATCTATATCTCTGGGATTTATCCGGATACCTGTGACGGAGGAATTATACATTTGCGATGACCTCGACCTGTATGGTTTAGCGAGATTATCCGTGATCGTCATAATCTACGGGTGGATAGATTATGGACATGAAATTTGATTTCGTGACGGATATACCTGAACCTAGAGAGTCTCAATAATGAAACATACTCGTTGAGCACTAGAGCAACATAAATAAATAATATTGATTATTTATAAAGTCGTTTAATGGTTAAACGCAAGATACATGCTAAAGACACTAGATAGTCATTTACTTAATTATTGTGTATTTACATTTAATACTTGATTAATTTAAATACACATTAATTAATAGTCAAAATGAGTTATTTGACTTATTTCCTAAATGAATATATGTTTTTAATATTTAATGTAAATATTATACATATATTTAATATATTTGTATTTGATTAATTAATTAATTATTTAATTGTTAAATGATTAAATTAATTAAAATATAAATATCTTATGTTAGGATAATTAAAGTAAATGACATTAGTTGCAATTGTTGACCAAAATAAATATCTAATAAAGTTTATAAAGATATTTATGCAAGTTGATTTACTAATAATGCAAATGAATTGAAATTACAATTTTGTTGAATTTGGCCTGAATTTCGGCCAGGTGTAATTGTTACACATATAATTGTTTTTCATTTTTCATTTCACTTAACCTAATACACATTTCACAAAAGAACACCATTGAAGAAAGCTTAAAGAACTTTGAGAAAGAAAGAAAAATCCAAAGAAAGCTTGATTTTAGTAAGTTTTCTCAAACTTACTATTAGTAAGGAATTGTTCCTTAGGATCTAGGCTTTCATATATGTATACTTAGGTTATTTCTTTCTTTATTTCTTTTGTTTTTGTTGATGAAAGTTTGGTGAATGGTAGAGCATGTGTAATGAAGAAAGGATATGACTATTGTAGTTATATGTAATCTTTTAAGGTTTATGAAACCATTTGCTATTCTAGAGTTGTTGACCCACTCTTAAATGACCTAGATTTGATCTTGAGTTGTTTCATTGTGTTGAGACTTGAATTGTGAAGAATGATGATTGAAGTAATTGATTTGGTGTATTAAATCCCTTTGTCCAATTTGTTGAAATTGAAAAATTAGGGTTTATAACTAATTCCGAATTTGGGGGTTTTGAGATATGTTGAGCATTTGGGTGTGTATATGATGCATGCAAAGTTTCATGTTGATTGGATTTCATTTAGATGAGTTTTGAGACATGAAATGACCAAATGGTCATTAAGCCCTCCAAATGAGGCTCACGACATTTGGATGCCAATTTGGGGATTTTGTATCTTTTGGTGTTTTGATGTTTTGAACATGATAAATTCATCTTAGAAATGATTTAGAATCATTCAAAATTGATTGGATCATTTCGGACTAAAACGGACAAAATACCATATAAGGGTAATTTGGTAATTTCACTTGAATTTGATTCAATTGAAATTTTATTTCATTTTTGATTATTGGGATATTAAATAAATATGTTTATTTAATTATTCCGAGAAAAAGTTTTGAAATCTGAAAATCGGATTTTCACCGCTTCCGCTGCGTTACCGGATTCACCCCCTAAATAACCCCTTCAATTGCAATAACAGTGAAAATTGAGTATTCTAATTGGCTGAATTGTGGATGGTTGATGGGAGTTGTTACTACAATGATGGCAATGGCATGAGCTGATGTCATGGGCGGTGAAATAGTGAATTTAGAAGACTATATAAAGGAGTTGAAGGCACGGATTCAAGGGATATTAATTTTCACATCTCAGTACTTGTAAAAGAACGCTAAAAGCTAGTGTGAGAGAGAGAAAGTTGGTCGGTACCCGATCATATGATAGAGTTGTAACAGGTTAGTGTAAAACCTGAGGTGTTGTAAACTCCTTATAAGCTCACCACCCCACTTGCAGCTCAGGTCGGTTTTGACCCCGAGTAGGTAATAAAATACCTCACTTTACTCCCGTGGACGTGGGATGAAGCCACTCTCCGCCGAATCACGTAAATCTTTATCTTTGTGATTATATGTCTACTTATTAAGTTTGCTTTTGTTCTATACTAACCAAATAAATTGAGGTTTGTTCGAGGAACTGATTTTTATAAAAAAAAAAAAAAACACACCCATAGTAAAAGACAATGAAATAATCTATTTAGAAATGCATATCAAAACCTTATTTTACAATTAAAGGCGGTCCAGAAAGTTTTATTTATTATTTAATTGCTTCTGTCTTTCTTTTTAGCTGCTACCATGTATACAATAGAAATTGAAAAATGAAAAACACAACTATTATAACTACATGTGTTTAACGCACTAGAAAGTAATCTAATCCACTTCGTGCTCCACCAATCAAATTTGGACAACTAATATCTCTCATTAAATCGTCAGAGTTTTCTCATTTAATGAGAGATATTAGTTGTCCAAATTTGATTGGTGACAGAAAATTTGGACTCGTCTTAATTAAATATCAACACTGTCTTGCACAAGCACTACCTTGCCAAGGGAGATGATTCACTTGGAGATTAACAGTGATCATTTCAACAGAACCATTCGAATCACACGTTGTAGTGCTCTCCTTCTTTCGAGCTGTCTCCGTTGCTAAACACTCGTTCAATTCTATCACTACTTGATTCATAAATGGCCTTCTGTTGGCATTCAGAGACACACATGCCATTGCTATTTCCACAGCTTTCCAGACAGAGTTGATGTCAAAATCTTCCTTTAACCTTGGATCAACTGTGTTTCTTATATCTCCGTTGGAAAGCATGGAACTAACCCATTGACTTACGTGAGTGCTTTCATTCGCAACAGATTTTGAAATTACAGGATGTCCTGTTATTATCTCCAGAAGAACAACCCCGAAACTATACACATCGCTTTTTTCAGTCAACCTACTCGATATATAGTACCTGTCATTCAAAAGTATAGTATTTTGAAATTGGCTTGGAATTTCAAATAAGAATTTAGGAAAAGCATAATGGGCACGAGTCACTTACTCAGGATCAAGGTATCCTGGAGTGCCAGCAATGGTAGTCGACACGTGAGAGCCACCTTCAACTGGAAATATCCTGGAGAGCCCAAAATCAGCTAACTTGGCTTGGAATTTATCATTCAATAAGATGTTTGTAGTCTTGACATCTCTGTGAATAATCGGTGGCTTACATCCATGATGCAGGTATTCGAGCCCTACATTTGAATAATTCAATGCACATTGATTGACTTACAGCCATTATCAAAAAGATTGTAAACAAATCAAAGTTATTATGCTTTGAAAAGTTCAGCTTGCTAACCTAGTGCTGCTTCCACTGCTATTCGAAGTCTCTCTTCCCAGTTCAAGATATCTTTGCTACTATCTACATCACATAGAAATCAAACATTTGAAACCTTATTGCTTGGTTTGTTATGGTTAAAAAAAAAAAAACATAAGTAATATTAAAGAATTAAGAGTAGATTCAAACCCGAGAGATGCTCTTCCAGGTTTCCATTAGCCATGTACTCGTAGATGAGTGCCATGTTGGTGCCCTCATTACAATACCCAACAAGAGTTGTCAAGTTTTTGTGGTGAACTCTCAAAAGAAGCTTGACCTATATTTAAGAACTGTATCTTAATTCTTCTCCAAGAAAAGTCCAAACCATTGACTGAAAAATATTAATGAGTTTGATTTGATCGAAATACCTCTGCTTGAAACTGCTTATACCCTTGAGCTGATGATTGAGAGAGCATCTTCACGGCTACTTCAGTGTTGTCCAAGTGGCCATGGTAAACTGTTCCGAATCCTCCCTTACCAAGAACCCTCTCAAAGTTGTTGGTTATTCTCAAGACCTCCGAGTAAGTGAATTGTCGACTGCTCAGCTCCAAGGACTCGTATGATCCATTGGAATTTTCATCCACCTTCCTCCCTGATGATATTCTAACAAGCTATATAAGAATTTATGGGTTTGAAAAATGATTTGCAGTTAAACATCTCAAAATATAACAATTATAGTTTGGTCCAACCTGGTTGCTTTCTTCTTTTAAGGCTCCATAAGCCAATTAATGCAGCTAAGACAACAAAGACTGCAGCAATTGATGCTACTACCGGGACAACATAGTTCTTCTTTCCCTTCTTGCACGTAGCTGATTGACAAAGATCTGGATTTCCCTTAAATCTAGAATTGAGAAATACACATGTCATTAAGTTATGAATATCATTACGGATTATAATAACATATCTTCAAGTTTTTACTAAAAGCATACCTTAATACAAGTGAACCGTTTTTCTGTTTTTCAATGAGTTCAACTGGAAGCTGACCCTTGAGCTTGTTTCTTTCCAAGTTTCTGTAAAAAGGTCAAAAATATATGATTCCTCAGTTTTCCTTACCAAGAAACTTGCAAATTTTACTTTACTTCAACTAACTTACAAGAATGTCAAGGATGACATTTGAGAGAGAAATGGTGGCACTGTTCCTGTCAAATTATTGTTTGATAAGTCCCTAAACAGACGACTGAAAACAGTTAGTCGAATTACATTCCGTCATCCATGTGAAGATGTGCTGGTTACTTAAACAACTTCTGTCAGGATTGATCAGATACTTACAGAGATTGAAGATTTGTGAGATTGATAAGATAAGGAGCAATATCCTCGTTCAATCCACTTGAGGATAAATTTCTGATTGCAACTTGATAATTTCAGTAAGAGAAAGTTAAAGTAATTAACTGTAAGAACAAAATAAAGTATGCCAGCCAGGAGACACAAAACTTACAAGGAAGTGATTCTTGGTGAATCGTCACTGGGATAGCTGCAATTAAGACCTTCCCACAAGTAACCTTGAGGAGCACATGGATCTCCTTGCCAGTTTTTCTTCAATTTATATAATGATTTGATATTCATCATGGCATCAACTAATGTTCACATATATAAATCGCGTAAATTAGCATTTAACACAATGGTTCTTGAATAAAATTGGCATCAAATTAACCTTAAGTGATGAGAACATACCATCTTGTTCCTCTGTTTGTGACTGCAAGAATTCCTTTACTATATAGATTTCAAGGGCATTAATGATGGGCGGATGAGTTGAATTTCCAGTTTTGAAGAGTGAAAAGTTATATGTTCCACCGGTAATGGCTGACTGGGAGAGCACTGTGGTGGTGGACAAATAATCCGGCTTTAAAGATCTATAATAAAGATTATCATTCAAACAAATGTTGAAAATTCTGGACTCATTTGCTTTCAGCTTTTCAATTTCAGCAAAGTGCATGTACACATAAAATTGGAAAGTAGGATCATTGGGAATGGGCACTATGGAGA